>PVJC01005885.1:0-57108 GCA_004026665.1 Murina feae | reverse complement strand
GCAGCTGCCCAGGCCCTTTGCGGGGCACCGGGGAGCGGGAAAGCAAGGCTGCAGGGGCCAGGGGCCTGCTTGGCAGCTCCCCAGGCCCCTTGGCGGCACCGGGAAGTGAGAAAGGAAGGCAGCAGGGGACCAGTGAGTGGGAAAGAGTCGGTGGCCTGCTTGGCGGCTCCCCAGGCCCTTTGGGGGCCACTGGGGAGCGGGAAAGCAAGCTCTTGGGGGCTGGAGTCCTGCTTGGCGGCTCCCCAGACTCCTTCCGGGGATCAGGGAGCAGGAAAAGGCTGGCCTGACCACGAGGCAGGGTTTTCCCTGCTTTCTGGGGGCTGGAGGAAGATGGGCAGTAGGCAAGCTTGGGAGGCAGGCCGCACCCAGCCCTGGCCACAGCTCAAAAAAGAGAACAACATGCAGGGGAGGGCAAGAGTCTGAGAGATCAACATAGAGGGGGTGCCTGCTCCAAGCCTCCACAGTGTGCCTGGGGGCAGGCCCCCAGCAGGTAGACACACACAGGTGGACTGCTCCGAGCCTCTGATGCGGCTGGGGGCAGGTCCCCAGTGGCCACACACACACACACACACACACACACACAGAAGGCGCCTGGCAGACTGGGGCCATCATAGGATATCCACTGAGGGGTCCCAGACTGTGAGAGGGCACAGGCCGGGCTGAGGGACTCCCTCCACCCCGAGTGCACAAATTTTTGTGCACTGGCCCCCTAGTATATCATAAATTGGGCTAAGATAGCATCATTGGGTTAGAAACAGGATCTCGAACAGAAGTAGGAGAGCCCACTGTCCTCTCAGCTTATCCAAATCAGTTCAATTTTTGTACTTAGATGATGTTCTCTTAAATGAATGACCAACTGTTCCATCTCCTTTTGAACATCTGTGAAAACTTACTGGACTCAAATTATTTTGACGATTTACTAACTCTGTTCTATTACCATGCAATTTTTTTCCAGCTATAGTGTGAGCTTCTTGTAGCAATGGACACCACATACACCTTTGTCTTTTATCCCAGAGAGTAGATGGCATTGTGTCCTGCCTTTTGCTTTTAACATGTTTAAGGGTCAATTGACTAGCAAGCTCTGGGCAACCTTTGATACTGAGGGGTGCCCTTAAGTCCAGGGATTTAAATATTTATGCCAAGTGGTAGGTAAGCCACAGGAGCTCCACCTGAGAGGCTAGGGGGCTATCTCAGAGAGACTCCAGGAAGTTTGCATCACAGACAGGACTAACCGAAGGTCTCCATTCCTTTTGTTAACTGAACTTTATCCGTGAAAATATAGAATGTTAAGACACTAACTGGGAGGGAAACACCAGGAAGTGCATTTTGGAATGCAATAATCTTAGGGTGGAGAATACTTTAGAGAGAATAGCCTCCAACTCTCTTAATCTTAAATCAAGGTTTTCAGAGAGTGAGTGAATTGCCCAAGTTAGTACCACAAAACTCAGACTAGCATCAAATCTGATATCCTGATACCCATCTGATATTATTCCCCCACCTGACGCTATATCCATAGTCCAACACATTTACCATTTTACTGAGTGGCTGAAGTTCTCAGTCAGGGAGGAGTCTGAATGCCACTAATCTCTTTTAATGAGGCACTTGATTCCGATCCTCATGATACAGTGATGCTAATGTCAGAATCATCAGCAGATAAAATTGTCCCTGTGATTGGCAATAGCATCAGCAGATGCTTTGAGAGAAGCAGCAATCCCTCAGTATTATTCCAGAGGATATTCAAATATAGTTTCCACGACAGAGCTAGATCCAAGAATTTGATTGAAGGCAAGGACATTAACTCCATGGAGGAAAGGAGGAGTAAACGTGTGAGCTGTATAAATATAATCATATATTAATTGGATAAATGCACCCAAGTTATTCAGCAGAAAATAAGCAAGTGAACTAAAAAAATGGTCACAGAATTTCTCTGTGTATTTATAGTAGGAAAAGAAGCCTGCAGGTTTTAGATTGGCAATCAAAATCTGTCCTTATTTAGCTCTGCCCTACAAATAAAGCAAGCATCCCACATCACTGCAACACAAGGAAAGCATAATTATTCCCCACATGGCCTTAGAGGAGTGTGGTAAAAAACAGATGCCTGAGATTTTTTTTAATAATTATAGCAACTAAATATTTGATTATAGCATACTCTATGGCAAGTGCTTCCCACACACTCATTTAAATTATTATAGCAATCCTTGTGACCAAGATATTACAATCCTCATTTTATTTAGGAAAAAAATTGAAGCTCAAAGATACCATAGATAGCAAACATCACATAGTTGATAAATGATTGAGACAGAATTTGATCTCAAGTTTACCGGATTCCAAAACCGGCGCTTTCAACCATTCTAGAATGGTTTATTTCCTGGCTCTCTCAGGCATGTTTTTCCCCCACCACTGTTCAAGGTTTATTTGGCATCTTAGTTGGTATGACACTTGGCTGTTGGCTGTCTTATTTATATGTAGACTTTTCTTTTTCCATTGTATGGCAATGTATGCTAGTCTAATACATATAAGAATAAGATCCTTTAGAACAGTTATACACTAAACATAAATATTGGATTTACATTGAATCCCAGCACGTGACCAAATATAGAAAAAGGAACCACAAGTTATATAACACACAGTGGACACACATCTAGTCTGAAGGGCAACTGCAATGAGAGCAACACTGGCAGTGGTGCCTATGAGGAGGTGGAACTATTTCACACTGACCAGTTCAGAGCTACACAAGATAAGGACCCTCCAGCATCAGGATGCAGATGCTGGGTTTTATGAACCATTACTATTTCTGGATTTAGGAAACTGATGTTCTTAGTCACAGATCAGATAAAAAGGACAATATGCACAATCTCCAACTAAAATCCTGCTGCAGCCTAGACAGTGAGGTGGTATGACATTAGAAGACTTTAAAACTGCAGCTCTTTCTGGATCCCCCACAGGGTATCCGCGCTCTCCTTCCAACGGGCCTCTTCCTCAGGCGTGAGAGTCACCTTCACAACATCTGAGATGCCATTCTGTCCCAAGATGCAAGGAACACTAAGGAAGGCATCGTCTTTTATTCCATAGAGACCGTTAATCATGGTGGAAATTGGATGCACCCGCCTAAGATTCTTCATCATACTTTCTGTGAACTTGTTTCCACTGTTCCTCATCTGCATCGGTGCCTAAATCAGGGTGCAGATTCTTTAGGGCGACACCAGCAACATTCACTCCACTCCATTCAGGCACACTAAAGTCTCCATGCTCCCCAAGGACCCACCCATGACAGCTTGATGGGTGAACTCCCAGCCTCTCTCCCATCAGGTATCGGAACGGGGCTTAATCCAGGTTGCAGCCACTTCCAGTAACATGGTTTTTGGGAAAGCCGCTTAACTTCCAAGCCACGTGGGTCAGGATATCCACTGGATTGGAAACAACAAGAAATTTGCAGTTGGGACTGTATTTTACATTAGGAATGATGAATTTAAAGATGTTCACATTACTGTTATGCTGGACCAAATTAAGGCAGCTCTCTCCCTCTTGTTGACATGCTCCAGCTGTGATAATAACCAGCTTGTAGTTTGCAGCCACACTGTGGTCTTTGCCAAAGATAATTTCTGGTGTTCTAAGGAAAAGGCTGCCATGTTGGAGATCCATCATTTCTCCCTTTAATTTGTCTTCCATGACATCAACAAGAGCAAGTTCATCTGCCAAGTCCTTCATTAACATACTGATGGCAACAAGCCATGCCAACAGCACCAACCCCAACGACTGTAATCTTATTCAGGGTGTGGGGGGGAGAGGGCTCTGTTCTTCCTTAAGAAGATTCACAATCAGCTGATCCTTGAGTGTTGCCATTTTGGACTTGGAACCAAAAGGAACTGGGCGTGCAGGGCGGGAGGGGATTGGTGGCCCTGCCACGGAGGACCCGAACTTGGCACGGCAGCTCCAGTACCTCAGGCATTTTTTTTTATTATTTTTTCATAATGATAACTTTGCAACTGTAGTATTTAGATTCATGTGAGAAAATAGTCCACAAAATAGGCTACTGTCTCTTAACCTTTGGAAACTATCAAGCTGTTTTTGTTCCATATGTAAACTTATTCACAGAAAAATCAGCATCTTCTTGTCCATGACAGAAAAGTAATAAGCGTAAGAGATCTGACTCTTGTCAGAGTCCTGTTTCCTACAGGGAAGGTGATGTGTTTTAATGATTTATATAAATAGCTGTTCAGATACTGGGAATGTGGATGGATAAAAATCATTAGAGAATTGTAGTTATTTATTATTATTAAAACTTATTTTGCTGCATGATGTATTGTGGAAACCCCCTCACTATTCCTTCAAGTAAGTTGAGAGTCAACATATATATTGGCTTCAACATACACAAGAGGAAATACCTCAAGATAGCTCTGTCCCAATTACAAATAAAAATATCGCCTTCCCTTCTCCTCCCCATGTTCCACATGCCTGTGTATATCCTATGATATAATCTACAGTCTTCAGTGGTTGAAGAGATTGTGCTCAGCCTTATATCTGTAGTTCATAACATGGGAATTATGATTCCTAATATTTTATTGAAAATAAATATTGAATTATAACATTTACTATGCATTTTCAAAGTGTATGCATACCCCTAGAAACTTTTAAAAAGCCACCCACTGTTCCTATGAGGACGAGTAAATTAATGAGCTCCATGACATCAAGATCATTAGCTATCTTCTTCAATGGAATAGACTTTCTAGAACAGCATTGGAAAAAGTTAATACATTTTTGAGAAATATTCATCTTCTTTGACAGACTGGAATGACTACTTGCTTAAATATAGGCTAGTGAGGCTGGATCAATTGGGTGCATGAAAAGGAAAAATCCAATTCTGACATGCCTGTTTGGAGATTCAGATTGGCATATAAAGCTACAAGTAGACAAAGACATCCTAAGGCAAATACGATGTAGATAACTTGGAGACAGTGTGGCAGCCAAGATAAATGGACTTTATTAAGAATAACTTAAAAACTTGCAGTTATTTTTTAAAGGGAAATACTTGCAACATGCTGAAGCTAGGAGCATATTAAAGAGATAGTACTGGCAGCAGCTACATATATTTTTAAAGTAAAAACAAGAGCAAGAAGATTAAATCATAGAAGGTCAGATTTAAGTCAAATTATAAAGGTGATATTATGGCTGGAATCCCCCCTTTCTTTAAAAAAAATCAGTAAGTAGTAGTAGATTTGAGTAAAAAGAAATAAAATATATTTCATAAATTTTAGGATGGAATAATTATATTGTACAATCTCTCAGGGGAAGAGGTTGGTTTTAAATAAGTCACCATATGTGTGTTTGGAACTTTTACTCCCAACCAGCCATCAAAAGCACAAGGTTTATTCCTTCAGCCTGTCTAGGCCATCCTGATGGACTTCCTTGGTTCCATTGGTGACCCTTGGGGTTGAAGAAGTAGCCAACTTCTTTTGGTTTGTAAACAGGGAACTAAAACACAAGACCTTTCATTGTAGAGAACATGGCGATTGTGTAAGAAATGATGTGAGCACATTTGATAAAGACATCTAATTTCCTTCCTTTTTAAAAATTGATTTAAACTTTGTTGGAAAAATTTTATGACCACGTCTTTAGAAATATGTCCCAATCAGGGATCCAAGCCAGAGTCTTAAGTTCAATTTCACTCCTAACTTTTTTAATAGTTTTACAGTGTAGTTTATCTGGCCATATTAAGGTAAACCAATAAAATTTTCCAGTGACAGCTTAGAAAATTACAAATAATGAGGACTAAAACAGATTTTATCAAAATCAAGAATTAGAGACTTCTTTTGATTTGTTGCAGAACAGGCAGCCTGGCATGTTATGTTAAAAATAAAAAGTGAGCCATGAGAATGATGATGGAAATGTCTATTAAGAACCCACAAGACCCTGGAGTTACTATTGGTGGAAATCACAGGGCAGAGTGAGGCCTCACCCAGGTATTAAGTCCTCAAAACAAAATTCCAATGTCTTACAATGGAAAGCATCTTAATAAGACTTCAAATACTTATTGACAAGATGAAAAAAATATCATGTCCAAAGATGTGAAGATATTTGATTAGGGACACACAAGCTAAGCAATGGTAGTGCCGGAAGCAGACACAGAATTTCACAACTTCCCTAACATTCAAACAATAGACTTT
The DNA here is from genome assembly GCA_004026665.1 of Murina feae. Classification (NCBI taxonomy): domain Eukaryota; kingdom Metazoa; phylum Chordata; class Mammalia; order Chiroptera; family Vespertilionidae; genus Murina; species Murina feae. The sequence continues at coordinate 50,944 of PVJC01005885.1, read as the reverse complement.
CCTGTTAGATAAATGGACAGATGCCCTGAAAGATGGCCCCAATTTTCAGAAATGAGTAATATTCAATCTTGAATTTTGTAGAAGGGAGTAGATTAAAGCAGAGGTAATGCTGGCAGCTTCCCAACTCCAGAAATCTCAACTCAACATTAGGTCATATAGCAGAATACATAATAAACTAATAAAAACATTTGCTAAGCATTGGTTTCAAGTTAGAGTAATGTATGGCCTTTTCAGAAGAGAGTTAAGTGCATTTATTATTGGTGAATAGCTTATTCCCCTGACTGCAGTAGCTGGAAGCAATGTACATTTTAGAGGTGACAAATCTCTTTTTACATCCTATTACTAAGCAATGCACATTTCACTCAGGAAAACATGGGAATTAAATAAAGAGATGCAATTTCAGACAGAACACAGTGCTTGGGATCAGTAGATACCAGGCAGGTCTCCATAAAACATTTAAAGAACACTAGAGCAGTGTGATTTCCGGGGACATTTTTCTTCTGGTATCATGTGATGTATTTCAATGCAGAAATGCTTTTTACAATAAAGTTCTGAAAGAACAATAAGACCCTTTAAAAAAATCACAAAGAATCAAATTCTAATGTTCATTGAGGTAATTGGCCACATGTCACTGCAACTATAACTTAACCAACATTTTTCTATTCTATAATCTTCACAATAAAAATTCAAATAGAATTATTTTTTTGTGAGTTAGGATGTTCTACTGGGTTTCTTCATCTTGGTCTCTGCCCTCCCCTACTCTCCCCTTTGCTGAGCATGTAGAGTAAATCACAGGATGGAAACATCTGTCATCTTAAATGGACATCTTTCTGCTTTTGCTTTATTTCTCTATGCTTTTTTTGAATTAATTTGAATGAGTATAAGTTTCTGGGCTGCAGAGGAAACATCTTCAATCATGTGTATGTACACAGGTACTTTAACAACAATTAAAGTGGTTTATCTTCTTTAGTCACTTGAGTGAATAATACTCCTATCCCTGCCTACCCGCCGTACTTTTTGATAAAAATGTGGAAGATATGAGACAGGTACACTTTAATGCTATTAGGAATTGTATGGTCAGTAACAGAAGAGGGGTAAAGAAAGTAGAACTAGGTAACTTCAACTTACGACAATGATAGACGGTATATAGAGATTATAGCATTTGAGTTAGGAAATAAACAATAAATACAATTCAGAAAGGCAGAAATGGCAGGTGGAAAATCTTTGAAATATATAGATTATGGCTAATCCAAAATATGGAGTTGAGATAGAAAAACAAACAAACAAACATGGTGAAGGGATGTTTAGTGAGTAGCATTTATGTTACACTATAAAATTATGTTCAAATCAATAGAATGCTTTAATTATAAGACAATGGATTTTAATTTATACTCACACTTCTTAAATTTAAGACCTTGCAAGTCTCCAATAAAATATGTCAATTGTGTCATGGCTTCCAACTGAATTAAAAACTGAGTGTAGCTATCTAAGTGAGCCCTTGGTACATCAGTGTAATGAACTGAAATCAAGTGGCAAGTCTAGATTACAAAGTGGTTGTTGTGAATGATCCAGAATATGCTTATTTGACTTATGAATTGCTATTTAAATACAATCAGAATTACAGATGAAAAATTTATACTCTGATAGCAAGGATCTATAAACTCTAGTTTAAGAGGCACTGTCTCCCAGTCATGTAGCAGGGTTAGAGTTTAAAAGAACAATAAAATTGACACTTTAGAAGAAATATTTTACATAATTTAACCTTAAGAGACACTGGGGAACTTTGGAAATATCTTTTTAATTAAATGATTCTATTAACTAACACTTAGCTAAGCCCCCAGATTCCACCCAAGTGTGTTAGGTACTAAAAAAACAAACATGAATACGTGGTCCTGACATAAAGAAGCTCATGGTGTAGTAGAGGGGAAAGTCCTCTTGACATATAAAAATGATAAATATAGTGATGCAATGGTAGAGAGATTGATAAAGGTGTGCAATTTAACCGTCTTAGAGGCCAGAGGAGACTCAATAACTAGGCCACACGTTAAAACAGTAAATTGGAACTGTGTTTAAGTTTGAGCATGTGTGTATATAGGGAGGGGCAGGGATGGGGCTTTTAAAGAAATTAGAACAGCATGAATAATGTTCCTTTGATGTTGCTAACATGAAGTTTGCAGCAAGTATGTCAGGGAATGAAACTGGAAAGGTAGGCAGCTAGATCCTGTTGTTGTAGTAATTTGGTGTTAAGGAACTGGCTTTCTCTTCAAGTCAGAGAGATCTCTTGGAATATACAAAGCAAAGAATGATGTATTGACTTGGTATTTTAGTAAGATAACTCTGAGGAGGAGAAGAATAGAGAGGGCAAATAGAAAACTATTATAATATTACTCAAGTGATGATGTGTCCCTGGGCTGGAACACTGGTTACAGCATTGGATAACAGAAGGATAAAAACTATAAGCAGGATGCTGACTCCATGTGGGTCGTGATTGAAAGGCAGACATCAAGGATAAACTGATTTTCAGCTTGGGGATAGCTATCAATTCAGAATGATAAGCAAAAACAGGGAAGAGACAATGATGAGATCTGTTTTTGACATGTTGAGAGTATAGGGCCTGTGGAATACTCAGTTAAAGACTCTCTGAGCAGATGGATACATCGATCTGAGACTTGGGAAAATACTATGGCTTAATAATACAGTTTCATGATTCAATAACTTAATAATTGAATAGTTTGATGACTATGTTTAAGATAGGTACAAAGATACAACTTATTAAGCAATTCTAGGAGGCTGGGTTCTTTCCAAAGTCCTTTAAATAAATTACTTCATATAAGACTTACAACAAATCTATTGAGCAGGTTACTCGTTAAATCCCCATTTTGCAAATGAGTACATTGAGGACTGATCAAGAGGTGAATCAGCCCAAGGTCACACAGTTAGCTATGGTTGGTACTCAGACTGAAGCTCAGGTCATCTGACTCTGGGGAATCTACCTGTAACCACTAGACTGCATGGCTTCTCTGGGGAAATGTATAGTGAAAGGAGCCGTGGACAATGGTTGAACCCCAGGGAACACCAGTAATTTGTGCCTCTATTTATTATTTTATTAAAAGGTGAGTATATGAGTGAGACAAGGATCAGAGACATTCACAGAGAACCAGGCTGCATAGTAACATGGTGGTCATAAGACTGAAGAAGAAAACAGTAATCAATATAACCATGTCTGAGAAGCCAGTAACAAGTTGTCATTTTGTTTGATAGTGAAGAGAAGACACTTCTCAAAGCAGTTTCTGTAGTATTTTGGAATAATAAAGAACATTACAACCAGTAAGGTAGTAATTGATTGGGATGATAACCAGTTTTCAAAGTTCAGAAAGAAGAGAAAGAGAAAAATTCAGGGAGAGACACTGTACTTGACTTGTGCAGGTGCCTGTCTTCATGGTTATGTGGCTTCTGAATTTCCCCAAATTCAGCTTGTTCTAAATAATCCTTAGTATTATTTCTGTTAACGTGGAAATAGAACCAGTTATCACCACCTCTTTAATTCCAACTGGATTAGATTTGTCTCTATCATCTAAGCAATCTCCTTGCTTTGGTCCTCATCCACATAAAGCACATTCTTCATAAGGTAATCAGAGTGATAACTGGAAAATTTAAATCATGTCACATACTTACTCAAAATCCTTCAATGTCTTCTTAATACACTTAACATGAAATCTAAAATCTTACCAAGGTCTTCATGCTCTCCCTGACCTGGCTCCTGCTGCTGCTATGACCTTATACTTCAATGTTACCTCCTTTGGGGTATTCTTTCCTCAAATATTAATACAGATTTCCCCCTTCATATCTCTTTGGTCTCTGCACAGATGTCACCTCCTCAGAAAGGACATACTTGAACACAATAAGATAATTACTTCCCATCCTTCTCACCCCCTCTTTTCCTGTCTTGTTTTTGTCAGAGCATATCTCATTACCTTACGTATAGCTCTTCTGTAATATAAATTTCAGAAGTCCCTGTAGCTAGAACAAAGCCTTGCGCAGAGTGTGTTAAATTCATTGCTAAGTAGAGTAAAGATGTTTATAGCCATGTTGCCCATTGCTGAAAAATAAGGAGGGCACCAGCTCCCTTTAGAAATTTCTTCAACTGGGAAATAGTTTTATATGGGCCCTATCTCAGAAGACATAATGCCACACTGTCAAATAGACAATATGAGATAGCTGGGATTGATAATCAATGAATTATCAACCCTTCACCTGGACCTGAAACTTAAGATTGCAAAGGAAAGCTATAAACAACATCTCTCTTTCTTCACACAGACATATTTCAGGAGACAAGACCTGCTATGGTCCTCTAAATTCTTCCTTTATAGCAACGCAGAAGGTAATTATAAAGGTGATGATTTGGGTCCAACTCATTAAAACTACAGTGACTGAGTGCCAATGGCTGTGCTAGATACCAACAAAGTGCTGTTATTGAAAGAAAAATGAGTGGCTAACTGGAAAATCACATTTGTCCTCAGGTCACACTGGATGGCTATTTAACCAGAACAAACATAACAGGGGTAAAGAAAAGCAGCTTTTATTGATCCCGTTATTTATATGAAAACATGATTTTCCTGTTTACCACAGTGTTCATTAAGTGCATCAGCTATTATACTGTGAATTTCTCCAACACAATGAATATATTCCATTGAAAATTACCAAAGCATCCCTTTTACAGAATAATAATGCCTGCAGGAGATACCGCAGTAATCCAGCCAGTTAAATGCCTGCCCATACGTCTGGGTTATCAGGATAACAGTCCACTTGCTTCCTGCAGTTCCAAGCCAGCTCTATATTCATCAGCTTATTCCCTCTGTACAACCAGTTCTATCACTCCTTCAACCCTGAAAGGAACTAGTAATTAACGCTTTCTTGTCACACTTGCATGAAATGTACCTATGAAATGATTTAGCATAGCAATGAGCAAGAATACTAGCTTTTCTTGTGGTTTTTATTACTTCACAGAAAAATGTTTACTGTTACCGAGAATTCTCTGAGTTTCTTCTTCTGAATGACAGAGATCATGTATTCTGTGAAGAATTTGAATTTCCTATCTAAAGGTTTTGTTTGATTGGCTAAGTTCCTCTGAAATTTGGAATTAAACATCTCTAAAGTTCTTAAAGAACCTCTTTTTTCAAGCTCCCTTGCAATTAGCCTTAATTTTCTTTGATAATTCTGCATTATTAGAGTTTCATGTTTTTATTTTAACTCTAACTTGTAGTACTATCCCTGGTGAGGCCAAAATAAATGCAATCAGACAACAGGTTCTCAATTTGAATAGGACAAGAGAGAACATCTTTATTTTCAAATAACCTCTGTTGACAATTGGCATTGCCTTCTATCATGAATATAGTCAACCAATTGGAGTACTGTTAATTGTATCAGTGATTTTGTGACCAAAGAAATTACAGCTATTTGCTATTTACCTGCAAGTTATGCCACTATCTCAAGATGTAGCTGATGATTATTGCAACTTAGAAAATGATAATAGTTATTTCAGTTCCCATAGATTTTATTTAATGTTATTAGAGAAGCATTTACATTCACATATTGTATTTATTAATACTATGATAAATACATGTCAATGTAATTGGTTTCCTTTATGATTTCATGTTCTTCATTTTCTGTGTGTCAAAGGCACCTACAACTCAAAACAAACAGGAACAGTTGGTTTAGCCTGTCCCTTTTCTGTTCATACAAACTTAGTCTCCCTTTGAATCAGTCTCTGGCCAAATAAATTGAGTTTTCAGAATATTCGTTCACACTCTAAGACTCTTAACTTGGAATTTTTACTCCTGAGCAGTTCACCAAGAAATTTTCAGAGTCATAATTTATCCTCTAAATCTTTTTCCAGATCAATCTGCTCCTACAATTGTTGGCAGAGTTGAAAATTCAGCCAGCTGTTTAGGCCTAAGAGTTCTTCAGAGCATTTTATGGCTATTCAGAATTGTGTAAAAGAAATAAAGCCTTACTCTTAAAGATAAATGGAAAGAAGCTCTTCAAATCCTCAGGAAATTGCAACCATAGCATTACAGTGAAAAACAAAGCAATCAATTAGCAAGCTAGTGATCACCTCCAGCCAAGCAGCTAGGATGAAATGCTGGTCAGAGCGACACTGGGGATTTTTCCCCCCATGCCAGTTTCTTCCACAAATCTTTTCCTGTTCAGATTCTCTGTTAAACATGGAATCTGCTTATTCTGAATCTTATTTGCTCAGGTTTTTGCAACTACCTGTGTCTTGCAAAGTGGTAACCCATTAATCTCTTAATGGAATTAATACTAATAGATAAACAAAAGAAGAAGAAACTCCCTTCCCATCCACTTACTCCTTTATTCAACATTTATTAAGCAGTTGCTAGGAGTCAGGCACAGTGGAAAGGAGAATAAAGCATGGTGCCTCCTCTCATGACCCTCTAATGAACACCACTCCCCTCTTCTCTCTCCTCTATGCTACCTACCTACCCCTTTGACATGTTTTAATAGATACCCGAAATGTCTGAAATAACCAAAACAAAAACTCATAGACACAGACAACAGTGTGGTAGTTACCAGAAGGGAAGGGGCATGGAAGGAGGTATAGAAGGAAAGGAGATTTGACTTTGGGTGATAAACACACAATGCAATATACAGATGTTGTATTAGAGAACTTAAAACTTATATAACTTTATTAACCAATGTCACTCCAGTAAATTTAATTTAAAACATTTTCAAAAATTAAATATTTGTGAAATACAGTAGGGAAAAACCAAGCGTAAAATCATCACCTCAATAAAAGGAATTTAAGTGGGGGGCAGGCGGGGAAACACACTGACATTAGAGTAAACTGCTCTTTCTAACTAGAATTGTGACTTACATGTAGGATCCTCCCGGGGCCACACTCTAGTTGTCTAAAAAGAAAAGGGGGCTGCATAATTGGGAGAACTGAACGTTCCCATCTTCCTACTCAGATGAAGGCCCGACATCCCCTTGCCTGATATGCATCCTGATGGACCCACTGAAGGGTCCTCCCATTTATATCTGAATGGTTAAGCAAACATGAGGTCACATAGTACTTTCTAACTTACTATTTTAAGCTAATAATTCTCATCCTTCCCTTTCAGTGATTTTATCTAAAATTTAGACTCTATATTAAAGTTTCACCGCAATGGTCCCTAAAATGGCCTTCATAGCTTATTGGTCTAAACTGGATCCCACCCAGAATTGTGTATTAGCCCCTACTGTCCTGTGCCTTACGCTCTTTTTAAGATACAGAACCAAGAAGCATCTTAAATTGCTTATCAGTCTTAGTATTTTTGGTTGTTATTGAAACCCAAATATATCATGTTTTGGTATCATACTTAATCTCTGAGTATATTTAATTTTTAAATAAATAGTTCTGCCTCTTTTATTTCTTTATGGCCAACATTACCAATGAAAAATCCATTCTTTTGCACCAACCTATGTATGGTGTGAGCAAACAAAATATTAATTTGTCCTTTCATGAGGGGCTATGAACAGAGGTTACCGTAATCACAGCTTGCTGGCATTTTCTTTAATTTTTTCTGTGTCCACAAATAAATTCCTTGACAAGAAATTGATTCCTTTCTAAAGTCAATGTTTAATTAGTTCAGAAACTATAAGAGGCTTACATATAGCCAGTCCTGAGCATATTCAATGCATGCATATCTTATATCTTTTAAAAACTGGCTTTTTATAGAAAATTAAATTGAATCTTGTCTTAAGGCACACAATTTAAACTATGCAGTTCCTATAGACTTTGTTACTTGTTTCTCAGCCTAAATATACATGCATTTTATTTTCAGCATAATTTCATCATAATTGGAATTGTGGTTTCAGCCATTATTCAAAATTGCTGCCACATTGCATCTTGCCCCAAAGTTTTATTCTGCCTCCTGCACTTGGTCTATGAACTCATCAACTGAGCAAAAATGCCCTAGCTTAAAAAAAAAAAACTTCCCTGGACAAACAGGAAAGGGGAGAAAAATGGGCCTTTAAAGATGATTGAATTTTGTATGAACCCAAAGCTCATTTCCTTCTGGCTTTGGTGAATAAAAGAATATTTGCAAGATCAATCCTCCCCAGTATCATTTTTTATCATTTTACACCAGAGCCAATTCAATAGAAACAAGCTGAGATGGAGGACAATTAAACACAGGTCTGACTTTCTTAGGTCCTTTTTGGCGATAATATCTAACTGCTTCTCAATTTCCTCTACCTTATAATGTGGTGCTCACAGCTGCACGTTATTTGGATCCTGAGGATATATTACTTTTTCTTCTAAAGGAGAGCTTAAAATAGGAGTGAAACCTGGACACACAAGATAGTGGCAGAAACAGGCAGCCCCCCCCCCCAAATGTGTCGACTCTGAATTCTGCAGTTCATTTAGTGCTTATGAGATGTCCATCTGCTAGAGCTGCACAGTTATAAACTTCTTTCCTGAAATTGATATTTTTTCAATAAATAAGTATTTCCTGAGCATCTACTATATGCCAAGCTTGGAATACTGCTGCCATGAAAAGAAGAGAGGAAAAAAAAATCCCTGCCTACATAGTTTATATTCTAACTAGGAGTGGGAAGAAGATATGGTTGATAAGAAGCAGACAATGAGGATGAGCAAAAAGTGTAATATGAATTATGTTGGGTTACATAAGAACTAAGGAAAGACCTCAAGTATAGGTAGGGGTTGGGGATGGAGCTGTTGCTAGGGAGAATCTCATAGAAAAAATAACATTTGATTAAGACCCTACAGGAAGGAAAGGAACAAGTCCTGTAGACATTTGAAGGGATCCCTCTCATGATTCTGAAGAAGACAGAATGATCTGAGCATGAATTAATCCCAAAGGAAATTTACTCATTCCTTCTTGCTGTCTCTGTGAGTAACTAGACAACACATGAAGGCTCAGCTGGATTTTAGTGCCTCCCTTCTGCCCACCCCCAATTCTCTGAGACAAATCATGTCATCTATTTCTCAAGCAAGGGTACAGAAATCTGTGCTCAGTCAGTGAGCAACAAAGCCAGACACCAGATCCAAAGCCAGCTGCCTGTCTGCCTCCGTGACTGCTCTGCCATGCCAATTCCCACACACCCCAAATGCATGCACGGCCATCTGCATACACAGAATGAATAGCATTTGTATCGGGCACTCAGTTTTCAAAGTAATTTAGCATTTAGTTCTCATTTGTGTCTTACAACAACCTCATGATGTTGATAAATGAGTGCTATCCTGATTTTCCAAATGAAGATATCTAAAGTTCAGCCCTACAGTTTCAAATAAAAAAGGCAAAACTGAGAGTCATGAATACATTTATTTACATATTTAAAACCTTGTTAATATATATGTACTTAAAATAGCCCCCATAAAATTTAACAACATGCAGACATATGAACACATACATACTAGACACATCTATACTAATAATAGAGGAACAGGCAAATTGTCCTGAATGCCATCACAGTAATGGTAAGGACCAAACAGCAGGCTCTGTGGGGCGAGAAGGCTGGCAGGAGTGTTAGGGAGGGATGATCAAATGACTGAACAGCGGGCTGTGTGGAGCGACCAGGCCAGCAGGGGTTAGGTGGGGGTGACCAAGCTGTTAGGGGGGCAGTTAGGGCCAATTAGGCAGGCAGGCAGGTGAGTAGTTAGGAGTCAGCAGTCCCAGATTGTGAGAGGAATGTACAACTGCTGGTTTGTCCCAGGGATTGGGCCTAAACCAGCAGTCGGACATCCCCCAAGTGGTCCTGGATTGGAGAGGTGTAGGCTGGGCCAAGGGGACCCCCTCTGTGAACAAATTTTGTGCACCAGGCTTCTAGTATATTTTACAATAGCAGAAATATTGAATTAACATGACATTAATTTTTGCACACAAACCATAAAACACAAAGTATTAAATAGGTAAACTGGCTTACTTCAGGCCCAGAAGATATGAGAACTCCCATATTGATGATAAAAATGTTGATTCGTACGATGGCTAATACTTATCAATCACAGAATATGTGTAGATAAAGAGGACAGTTAAATAAATTCTCCAGTCACAAGGAGGCAGGAAAGTAACAACAGGGAACATAGACCTCAAGCTCTACTCCTCCCCTTTCTTGTCCTGGCAGAAACACTGCTGAACACCTATTCCCCACTTTCCCCTCCAAATTTCCTATAGTAAAACAAACAAAAACTGGTCTCAACCAGACTCAGGAGCCATAGTGACCTACAAGTGACCAATAGGGCCATTATAATATCATTATAATAAAAATTTTTTAAATATATTTTATTACTTTTTTTTACAGCGAGGAAGGGAGAGGGACAGAGAGTCAGAAACATCGATGAGAGAGAAACATCGATCAGCTGCCTCCTGCACACCTCCTACTGGGGATGTGCCTGCAATCAAGGCACATGCCCTTGACCAGAATCCAACCCGGGACCTTTCAGTCTGCAGGCCGACGATCTATCCACTGAGCCAAACCAATCAGGGCTCATTATAACAAATTTATACTGTGGTTTTGGGATCCCCATGACAGCGCCAGGAGGACCATATAAGAAATCACTATCCTGCCCAGCCCATGTGGCTAGTGATGGAGCAACAACCTATGTGGGAAGTCATGGTTAGATTCCTGGTCAGATCACATGCCCAGGTTGCAGGCTCAATCTCCAGTAGGTGTCATGCATGAGGCAACCAATCAGTGACTTCTCTCTCATAATTGATGTTTCTATCTCTCTCACCCCCCTTCCCCTTTCCTCTCTGAAAAAGGAGAAGAAGGAAGAGGAAAAGAAAGAAGAGGAGGAGAAGGAGGAAGAGAAGAAGGAGGAGGAGGAAGAAGAGAAGGAGGAGAGGAAGGAAGGAAGGAAAGAAGGAAGGAAGGAAGGAAGGAAGGAAGGAAGGAAGGAAGGAAGGAAAGAAGGAAGGAAGGAGAGGAAAAATTACTATCCTGAGAGGAGGGATGATGAGCCATGTCAGTGTCATTCCACCAGTGTCAGAAGCCAAGGACCACCCAATTCTACCCCTTGCCTATCCTAACTAATAAAAGCATAATATTAAAATTAACCGTTTCTTTGGGACGCCTAAACCATGCCCACTAACCAATCAGAGCGACTGTATGCAAATTAACCCAGCCAACATGGAGGCCGCCACTCATGGACCTGAGTAAACGGCAGCTTCCATTGCAGCAGGAGTGAAACTGTTTGCGGGCGGGCCACCTGGGCGTCTCTCCACTCCACGGAACATCATATTTGCAACAAATGTCTCAATCCTAGGAGCTGAAGCAAACAGCAGGCCTGGCCTGACTTCTAAGGGAAACATTGTTTCATTATAGAAGCCAGAGCTGAAACAGAGAGGAGGTTTCATTACTAGGCCCTGGCTTAAAGGAACAGTGTATCAATTATAGAAGATAAACAAACCGCAAAACCTGCGTCCAGCCAGCCTTGCTGGGACATTGGGTCAATGGGAGCTGTGGGCAGCCTGAAAGTGCCCCTGAGCCCATCACCCATGCTGGCCACACCCCAATGGGGTGAGGGACGTTACTGGGGGCCTTGGCCAGCCTGAAAACAGCCATCAGCCCCTCACCCAGGCTGGCCACACCTCAATGGGGTGAGGATCCACACTGGGGGGCTTGGCCAGCTTGCAAATAGCCATCAGCCCCTCACCCAGGCTGACCAGGCACACCAGCAGACGGACATCCCCAGAGGGGTCCCAGACTGCGAGAGGGCACAGGTCAGGCTGATAGACCTCCCGAGTGCACAAATTTTTGTGCACCGGGTCCCTAGTGTTTAATAAAAACCTTTTACCCAGACCTCATCAGGGTATCTCTTTCTCCGAGTTTGTGAGCACTCCCTTCTTGAATGTATACTTTCACTTTAATAAATTTACTGTATTTTGCTGACTCTTTCTGTCTTGTCCTCAAGTTCTTTCTTGTGCAGTGACAAGGACCTGGACCCCACTATCGGGTTGAGTCCTCCCTTGTCCTCCCCTGATACTCTCTGGCATCAATACCATGTATGAAATTCAGAGCCCGATTCTGAACCAGGGGTGCCTGCCCGTAGAGCTCTATTACTACCCACTGAGAAGTCCTGCCTTTGGTCATCATGGTGGTTGCCTCCCTTCCAGGGCACCTTCTATTAAGACACAGAGGGTTTTGTTTTGCCTCATAATAAAAACATTAAAGATTTAGTAGTTTCTTTTTAAGAAGCTCAGTCCATAATTTTCAATCAAACCTGATGTAGTCTATAATTTCTATTTCTTTATAAACACCATAGCAGCAATCATGGGTATAGAATAACAGAAAGTAAAGAAAACCTATGAGGGTGCTTTCTACAAGTAGCTATTGAGAAGACAAAACTGTGCTTATACATATATAGAAGTGTATTATGGAATTTTACCCCAAAATGTCCATCTATCAGGTAGCTAATAACATTTAGCTTCACAATGTTAACAGAGCACCTCTTTGAACAATTCCCATGGTGACATTTTTTGTGAGACAGCTTCTATCCCAGTAAAATACTTCTTCATGGTGAGCTTAAGTCTGGCCCTTTGTAACTTGATATTCTATCTACTTTATTACATTTGGAATGAAAATGCTGTATTGTCAGGAGACTCAGGTTCTAGTCCAGTAAATGAACACTGACTAGCTTTACAGCTGAGATAACTCATGTAACAACTTTTGGATTTAAATATTAACATGAGCAATCTAGCACGTCCTTTATTTATCTGACGGCCCCCTTCACTTTCCTGACAGCTAATTTGCCAACGATCGTAAAACCATGTCTGCTATTTCTATAGCCTGCAGGAAGTTTATATGTATTTACCTGTGTAGACTTTACTGGACTATATTAGAGATTAAAACACTAGTGTCTAGAGCAGATAGTGCATAGCATTTGAATTTTTCAAAATGGTGTTATGTTTCAATTTTCTATGTAAGGTGAAAAAAAGTTACCTAGATGTAACTTTTCAGCAGTGAATCCTGCCTAATTAACCCACACATTTACTAAAACATTGGTGATTTTCATACAGGCATTTCTTGCGTCCTCACAATATATTTCCTTCTTACAGGGTGGGTCTAAAAGTAAGCTTGAAGCCTATAATTCTGGTTCCATCAGGCTCAGGATAGACTCACCTACAAAGAGAATGAGGACTCTGCCCTCTGAATGTCAGAGCTTTTGTCAAGTTCAAATATAAGAAAGACCTCTGAGCTTCAATGTGCTGGCAAAATTGCCTTCCATCATATCCCCTGTTACTAAGACTGTAAAACTGTCCTGCCTTGGGAGGAAAAATGTTAGTAGACACTGATTTTGTCAAGATATTGTCTAACTTCTACCTTTGAAAAATAATCAATGAGAGAGATCCGAGGCATCAAGACCCTAAATTTCACTCACTACACTGGGTCATTTTTTTCTATTTATTTTTTATGAACTGAGGGTTTTTTTGGTCTCATTGGCTTTTGGACCACCAGTCTTTATTCAGTTGCCAACCTGTCCCAGGTCACCTTCCCCTGTTAAGGAATGCATGTACATCTAGCCTGGACTCTGTAAAGGCAAGGAGTATTGTTCTCATGCTACTGAGAGGGTCCAAATGTTTTGCCCAAGGCCACAGAGCTGGTGATAACTTTGAGATTCGAATCTAGGACTTTCTGATTCCCACACTCTTTTGTCTCTTATTTGTTGCTTCTGGATGTCACCACTGAGTAGCGCTTCTGCTCAGTTTTTGGATGTTTGGCCACCTTGACTGAGACATCCAGCCTGGAGGTATGCCAAATTAAATGCCAAAATAATCTACTTCCCTCCCTCCCCACCGCTACTCCTCCCTCCTCCCAGTTTCCTGCTCTGTTTTTTTCTGCCATTAGAGTTGAAACATTAGCGTTAACATTAAAGCACACATTGGATTCTCAGAACCCATTAGATGCTTATTTCATTTGAAACTTTCAAAAAGCAAGGCTGGGAAGGACACTCCCAATTTACTACAAAGAAACTCAAACCAGGAAGGAGGCAATGACTGGCTTACTGTCACTTGCTGCCACCCAAGTAGTCTAAGGATAGGACCCTTATTCCCATCACACCTCATGTATTTTCCTGGAGTTCCCTTTTCTTAAGGAGGATGTCCATATAATTTATCATCCAAACCAGGACACTTTTGAGAAGGAAATGGGTTTCTGTTAGTAATTAAGCCAGCACAGCAGGAATCAACCACGATTCCTGGGCAAACCTGAGCAGATTGTCGGTCACCTTAGTTTTAATGAACCTGTGGTTCTCTTTGTAAAATCATGATACTTAATAGCAAATTGCCAGAAGTTCTAAAGACGTGCTCTGATTCCCTGTTATGTAACAAAAGTAATCAGGTTTTCTTAGTGATTGACATAATCATCATCATATTTAGGCCTATTAATAGGTGTGTACAAACACTAACAAGGGCTGAGGACACACAGTAGGAAGCCCAAGGATGGTGAGAAGACCATCTATATCTGGCAAATTGTGTGGAGAAGGAAGAGGGGAAAAAGCCACACTCAATGGCTTTTCAAGGACATTATTAAAGAACAACAGGAAAAAGCAGGGTCAGTAAGAACACAAATCTTCCTTTAGAACAGGAACTAAGCACTGTTTATCTTTGATTCCCAACATGTGATGTCATTATTTGCTAAATGCATTTTACAAATAATGCTGCCCAGCATTTTTTGAATAATGAAATATAAAATAATGATGCTCAATTTTAAGTTCCTCAGTGTTCCAATATTTCTAATAAATTTGATTTCAGTCCTGGTTGGTGTTGCTCAGTTGTTGGAGCATCATCTGTATTGAACCCAATTGTGGGTTCAGTTCCCAGTCAGGACACATACCTAGGTTGTGGACTTGATCCCTGGTGGGGGCACATATGGAAGGCAATCAGTCAATGTTCTCTCTCACATCCATGTCTCAACCTCTCTTTCTCTCTCTCCTCTTTCCCCTCTCTCTAAAGTCTATAAGCATATCCTTGGTTGAGGATTAAATACATTGGTTTTATTTATAGGCAGTATAGTCAAGAGTAGTTCATTAGGAAAATAAAACTGCATGGAGGGTTGCCTGGTTCCTGTATTGCACGCATATAGGAGGTAGACTTATATGGATATCTCCATTACATTTTTTTTTCTCATAGTAAAAGAACTGGTGGAATTCGGGGCCAGAATAAAAACAGGATAGAGGAAATATACAAAGTCATAGCAAATTAGTCCATTATAAATCATTTCACGATTTTCATTAACAGCTAATAGCAATAATCAGAATAAATTATTCATGAAATTTATCCACAGATATTTTCTTGGACTTGAACTTTGATAATCACAGTGCATTTGGCCAAAATTATTTCTCATAATTTTCACAGTTCCCATTCCACTCCTTGGATCACTGTCCAACAGCTGAGTCCATAGTAACTGACAAAGGGGAACCTGACCTCTTCATGTAATATTTGTTCCTGACAAAGGCAATCTAAGGAGGCATGTGTGTATTTGTAGATTGTGGAAAAAACATATGGTAAAGGCTTTGTCATTAATTACTTGGAGAAAATATAGAATGAAAGTTCATTAAAAATACAGTGATACAGTGAACTACAAGTTAATCTATACTTCTCCAGGTAGTTCTCTTTAAAATAAAATTCTTCCTTCTAAACTTTAAAGTAAATATGTAAATTGAATGTCAGCTCTGATGATGGCAATAATCTTTGTGCTGTGATACAAAACAAAGACAATATAACTGCTCTCAATATGTTTACTCCCTAATTCATAGACTACACATGCACATCTTGAGACAGAGGCATGCTATGTTTCTGTTTTTACTTTTTTCACCAAGACCAAAGAGTTTCACTAAAATCCTTAGCTAGAAGTATGATTATCTTGACCCTTGTATTGTGGTTTTGCTCTGGGTGGTGTAACAAATGAGGGCACTAAAGCTATTGAGGAAATGAAGTGCTGATTAATACAGCCTGTTCCGTGGCCTGTTTGGAAACTCCTTTCTTCTAGTAAATGTGACCTTAGGCACAACATCATGAATATCTTCATTTGAACCCTTCCCCTGTGACTGGGAACGCCAGTCTGATTTCCTGGGAGTCATTGTGTCCCTGAGCCCTTCACCTTAAACTGGATTATTCTCAGGAAATTAAAACAAAATTGGCTGTTCAGTTACACAGCAGGAAGATGGGCTACAAAAGAAATTGTATTATATGCTCCAAAGACAAAGATGACCTTTGGATTATCTGCTATTTAGGATTCTGAATGCTCTTGGTTCCATTCCTGCTTGTGATAATTAAGAGAAGATATCATCTGTTTTAGTTAACCTTTCCTTCTTGAGCAATATTTTAAAAATCCTCTGAAGGGTCCATTTTCCCTTGGATCTTAGCTATATGTAGCTGAGCACTAGTTACATATATTTAAGTAAAATAATCCCAAGCATTGAAATAATTCCAAGCATTGCTATCCTGATGCATCTGTTGCCTCATAAGCATCACTTCATGGATACTTTTAGTGATAGCTATGGTTAGAACAGGTCACAGATCTCTTCTATCTATGGCATCACATATGGACACAATATTAAAAATATTCCTACTTTCCAAGCTACAAGGATCTCCATCACCTTTGTAAAATTAGAGGACACAGAAAGAAATTCTTTGCTCCGAAGATGTCTATACAGTGACCCCATCCCAGGAAGCATTATTTTTAGCAAATATTCACTTTACAGCTCTCACTCTTTTAATCCCCAAAACTGAGGCTCAGAGAGTTAGAAGATTCAGGGTCCAATTTATTTTAAGCCTCACAATCTGAGATTTGTTTCTTCTTTAAAAAGGAGGATCAAATCTCCCGACCAGTTCCCAGTATTACGAGATTTCAATGAGATGCCTTGAGATACCAGTGTAAAAGTGCTTGCATTTTCTGAAAACTTATTAACGAAAACCAAGTGTGTTGATTTTATATGAAAGTGGGAGAATAAACTATCACTGAATATTGAGTGTACATAAAACTTTGTGAGACTTAAGTATAGTCTCAAGATTAGCTGCAGGTGTTCTGGGAGGCTTCTAGACACCTAACTCCTCCTTCAGGTGAAAGACCAGCATGAGTGAAAACTAGGAGGATCACAGTTCCACAAACAAGCTTCAGATTGACTTGTAGGGACAATAAGTTCCACCTTCAGGCAACACTTTTGTCCCCAGTTTCTTACTAAGAAGTAAATGCCCAGGAAATGACAACAAAGCAATATCCTATGTAATAAAAGCCTAATGTGCTGTGTCCAATCATCCGTTCATCCGTTCAGCAACCAAAGCATAATATGCTAGTGATATGCTAAGGCCACTCAACCACTCACTATGATGTGCACTGACTATCAGGGGACAGTCAACCAGCCCACCAGTCAGTATGATGTGCACTGACCACCAGGGGGCAGGTGCTCTGACTGGTAGGTTAGTCTTCTGCTGGGGACCAGCCGATTGGGACTGAGCTAGACAGGCCAGACACACCCTGGAGCACTCCCATGGTCCCTCACCAATTACCAACCTCCCACGTCCCTCCCCAGCATATATATATATATATATATATATATATATATATATATATATATATGCCTAAGCGATCATCACAAACAAATGAACAACTGAATAGGCTGTGTGGGGCGAACAGGCCAGCATGGGGGTTAGTGAGGGATGACCAAACAAATGAACAACAGGCTGCATAGGGAAACCAGACCAGCAGGGGGTTAGTAAGGGATGACCAAATGACTGAACAGCAGGCTGGGTGGGATGACCAGGCCAGCAGGGATGTTAGTGAGGGCCGACCAAATAACTGAGCAGCAGGCTTCAAAGTTGGTGGTGCCCACAGCCAATAAGGAGGGAATATGCTAATTAACTGCCATGCCCTCAAAGATGGTGGTGCCCACAGCTACAAGATGGCTGTCAGGGGAGGGCAGTTGTGGGCAATCAGGCCAGCAGGGGAGAGCAGTTGGGGGTGACCAACCTACAGGGAAGGGTACTTAGGGGCGACCAGGCCAGCAGAGGAGGGTTGTTAGGGGTTACCGGGATGGCAGGGAAGGGCAGTTGGGGGGAAACTAGGCCAGCAGGGGAGGGCAGTTGGGGACAATCAGTCTGGCAGGGGAGTGGTTAGGGAGTAATAGTCTGGCAGGCAGTAGCAGTTAGGGGCAATCAGGCAGGCAGGCAGGTGAGTGGTTGGAAGCCAGCAGTTCTGGATTGTGAGAGGCATGTCTGACGGCCAGTTTAAACTGACAGTCAGACATCCCCTGAGGGGTCCCAGATTGGAGAAGGTGCAGGCTAGGCTGAGGGACAACCCCCCAGTTCACGAATTTCATGCACCAGGCCTCTAGTAGTATTATAAGATTGCAAGCAATATAGACTCATTAAAGCAAGGAATCATGGCTGGAACTTGGATCCTAGGATATGTTTCTTACTTTGCCTGTTTTAGACCAGTCTGGAATGGTCAGAGGAAGTTTCAGCCTTGATGTTAGGGAAAGAGAACTTAAAGGGTGCAGTTTTTCCTAACCAAATAATTTTTCACAGTAGCTGTCACAAATTAAAAAAGAATGAAATTACAGTGTAATCCCACTTTCACTTATTTTATTAGCTTGAGTCAAAAACAGAGGAACTTCTTAAAGAATCATGGGAGTAGGTGGGAGAATTCTTTTAAGAGCTGGAAAACATCTGGAGTGAAACTAATTCAGTGCTTTCATTTTTCAAATGAGAGAACTGCGCCCCAGAGGAGTGAAGGTTACTGTGGTATTTCTCATCAAATTGAGTCGCTGTCAAGCAAGGAAAAATGCTCATCTCCTGGAGACCATAAGATCCTGTAGCTCACTCTCCATGAGCAGCAGTAAAGCTTAACAACTGGTTTTCATTGAGATGATGAAAACGTGAGTCCCTGATTTTCTGTAGCAATACATCACCCTTACTTTGGCTACATCTCAGGGAATTGTGAGTTTTTTTAATGTTTATTAGCATCAATACTTTATTGTGAAGACCCTTATTTTCTCTGTATCCACCCTCTCTGTGTCTAGTAACTGAGGAGTGCTGGCTGATGTGTTTCTCAGAAGCAGGGACATTCAAATATGTGACAAGGAAAAAGGGAATGCACATCCTGCAAGTGATGGGACTGTCAGCATGGAGAAGTGAAATTTCCAAAGAAACCAGTCCTGTGCTAGGTCAGTGAAAAAGAAAAGGGGGAAAAAAGTCTTGTTTATGCATGAGTTAGCTCTAGCACTGGTTAAGGTAAAACGTGGGAGACAGAGACATCTGTGGGAATTGGTAAAGATCATACAAATTGTGGGATCCTGTTATCACATCAGTACTGACGTGGCCTCTTGGACAACTGAATTTTATTTTCATTACACAATATTCATTTTTACCTTACATTCGGGACTTTATGCAAGATAAGCTATCAAGTTTCAGATTCTATAGGAAGTAATGCAGATGTAGAGCAAAGGGAAAGTGGAAGGCAGGATGGGAGTAAGGTAAGGCAAGCACAAAATTTAGGGGAGGGGCAAACATTCAGTGATCAAACAGATCATTTTAATGCAGTACTTTAAAAGTCAAAAATAATGAAAAAAATCTATCAAAATCATTATTAGTGGCTTTTCATTTTGCCTGAGGCTTTTCTATGGCTCAGTATGGCTTTGATGGAAGATATGGGAAGCCAAGAAAGCCAGCAGAAAATTGAGTGATTACAAGTATATATTTTCCCAGCATTGAATATCAGAGGAGTGCGATTTATAGAAGTTGAGAATTTATTGAATTTTGGCTGGAGCTGGATGTGAAATGCCTGCATACAGATCAGCTTCACATTCACCACTCTCTCATTTTCAGTGTTTTCTTACTGTGTATCAGTGGCCATATATTGCCCAATATATTTTCTCTTCAGCTGGTTCTTGAGAACAGTTCAATTATCTTGAACTGAGTTGAATGTAATTAAAGGGACTAAAGAAGACATTCAGGACAACAGGGGTTTGATGATGCAGAATGATGTCAAGTTTCACATTGAAAATCTATTTGGAGAAACTGTTAAACACATCTGCCTTGCTTCTTATTTGTATAAAAACTTCACAAGTAATTAATACATTAATATAGATATTATGGGATGGCATATGGAGTGTTAACTTCAGGAAATGAGGCATAAAAATAAGTCAAAATATCAAATGTAAGTTAACAAGATGTTTTTCCCATCAATTAGAGAAACTGAGGTGCTAAATAGGGTTTGAAAACATAAACAAATATACAAATAAATTTAAAACTTACTGTTTAGGAGCAAATTTATTTAAATCACCTTCCCATATGTAAAAATAGTAAATTTCATTTTACAGTCAATGTAACCATTTTATCTAAGCCAAAATGGCACAAGAGATTACATCTCCAATCAATTTATAAATGTATCTGCAGTATGACTTCATACACTTGCCGACTTGGTAAATTAAGTAGTATTTCAGAAATGCAGGTTTTAAGTATTTAACTCAATTTCCATGATGATTTGATTGAGCAAGGTATTTAACATTATCACTTCTAGAAAAAATATACATGAATTTGGATATTGTCCAACCCACTCCTCTCCCTTACTTTAAGATTAAAGGTGAGGAATTTAAAATTAGGAGATGTTTGGTCCCTCAACACTCTGTTGAAAGATTCTGGATGACTAGGTACAGTGAATAATCATATACAACAGTTTCTACATATGCAACATTTAAACTTTGCAGAGGTATCGATAAGCATGAAAAGTCTCATACAGAAACCAGGGCAGGGAAAATACTTCATATTGGAATAAAAGATAGAAGGAAAGAAACAGAGTAGTGCATAGAAACACCAATTTGTCAACAAATTTTACTTCAGATCTGTTAGACGGTTTAGCAAAGAACATTTTTTAAAATATATTTTATTGATTTTTTACAGAGAGGATGGGAGAGGGATAGAGAGTTAGAAACATCAATCAGCTGCCTCCTGCACACCTCCTACTGGGGATGTGCCCGCAACCAAGGTGCATGCCCTTGACCGGAATCGAACCTGGGAACTTTCTGTCCACAGGCTGGCGCTCTATCCACTGAGCGAAACTGGTCAGGGCAATATTTTGTAATGAAGATAGTGTGGATCAGCATCGGTAAAACAAACTCCCAAATTGCATGGAACTGTACAATTTGGCTCACTTGAATTTCCATGGTCTATTTGTTAGTAATTCACAGAACTGAACCAGGGACCATGCTCTCCCTGTCAGGCTATTAACACTGTACCTTGAGATTCAGAAAGGCAGCAAGCCCCCAAAATCCAGAAATGAATGCACATTTTCAAAAAGAGTAACGCATGCTCACAATATCACAGTAGGGCTGTGTAGGTTACTTCATAACATGTCAAATTCCTATTCAAATGACAATCTATATTTATATTTTTGTACCAAAGATGGGGATAAGTTATGTTCATCTTACATTTTGATGACTGGTGGAGAGATACTCTTACCTTTATATCTTTCTTTTATTAGCCTTTAATAACATCTAGAAAGGTTTGAAAATCATTAGTTTCTTTGGTGATTAAGGATATTTAACAAACAACTAAAATGAACACTAAGTTGAGTGGTAGGGCAAAAAGTTGTTTGTTTATTTATTATTATTGACTTCCATATGACATACATATATTGTTTTACATGTATCAAGTATTTCATCCTAAAATATATTTTTACAAACTTTTAATTCCCATCCAAGGACATATTTTTATGGATGTTAGAGAGAGGGGAAGGGAAGGAAAGAGTAAGGGGGAGGGGAAGAGAGAGAGAGAGAGAGAAAGAGAGAGAGATATCAATTGGCTATGTCTCATATGTGCCTCTGCCTGGCTACCTGGGATTGAACCCACAAACTAGGTATGTCTCCGGACTGGGAATTGAGCCTGCAATTGGAGTACAGGAAGATGCTCCAACCATTTAGAAACCTGACCAGGCCCTAAAATATTTTTTAAAAATAAAATCCCAAGAAAATTACTTAAAATTATTCACAAAATATTTTATGTCACAATTGCTTGAATAAGTACATTATATGCTCAATTTAGAGTTCTTTGTTAAGGATTATGCTAAAGACCATCAAACCTCAGAGGGAAGGTAGGGGAAGGCGAGGGTGAGGGGAAAGGGGGAAAGATCAACCAAAGGACTTGCATGCATGCATATAAGCCTAACCAATGCAAACAGACACCAGGGGGTGAGAGCATGAGTGGAGGGTGGGGGAGGCAATCTAAACTAATAAAAGCGGAATAGTAAAATTAACCGTTTCTCCGGGACGCCCACAGCCAATCAGAACGGCTGTATGCAAATTAGCCCAGCCAACATGGCGGCCGCCACTCACGGACCTGAGTAAACATTTAGGCAGCGTCAGTTGCAGCAGGAGCGAAAGCAAAACTACCTGCTCGCTGGCTCCTTAGCCTTTGGCCTGAAGCAAAATGCACATTTGCAACAATTAAGTGTAACAATTGTTTCATTATAGAAGCCGGGAGGTGAGGCAGAGAGGAGGCTTCGTTAGTAAAAGGCCTCGCCTTAAAGGAACAGCATCAATCATAGAAAACCTGCGTCCAGCCGGCCTTGCTGGGATGTTGGGCAATGGGAGCTGTGGGCAGCCTGAGAGCCCCTCACCCAGGCTGGTCAGGCACGCCAGCAGGTGGGCATCCCCCGAGGGGTCCCAGACTGTGAGAGGGCACAGGCTGGGCTGAGGGACCTCCCGAGTGCACAGAGCGGCTGCAGGGCGGGACAGCGCAGGACCCAGGACCCGTGAGTGGGAAAGAGGCGGCAGGGTTGGAGGGCACCACAAAGCGGGTAAGAGGCGGCAAGGGGTCGGCGGCCTGCTTGGTGGGCTTCCCAGGCCCCTTGCAGGGCACCAGGAAATGGGAAAGCATGGTGGCGGGCTGGTGAGTGGGAAAGAGGCAGCAGGGCGGTCTTGGCCTGCTTGGCAGCTGCCCAGGCCCCTTTGCGGGGCACTGGGGAGCGGGAAAGCAAGGCTGCAGGGGCCAGGGACCTGCTTGGCAGCTCCCCAGACCCCTTGACAGCACCGGGAAGTGGGAAAGGAAGGCAGCAGGGGACCGGTGAGTGGGAAAGAGTCGGTGGCCTGCTTGGCAGCTCCCCAGGCCCTTTAGGGCCCACTGGGGAGCGGGAAAGCAAGCTCTTGGGGGCTGGAGTCCTGCTTGGCGGCTCCCCAGACCCCTTCCAGGGATCAGGGAGCAGGAAAAGGCTGGCCTGACCACGAGGCAGGGTTTTCCCTGCTTTCTGGGGGCTGGAGGAAGATGGGCAGTAGGCAAGCTTGGGAGGCAGGCCGCACCCAGCCCTGGCCACAGCTCAAAAAAAAGAACAACATGCAGGGGAGGGCAAGAGTCTGAGAGATCATCATAGAGGGGGTGCCTGCTCCAAGCCTCCACGGTGTGCCTGGGGGCAGGCCCCCAGCAGGTAGACACACACAGGTGGACTGCTCCGAGCCTCTGATGCGGCTGGGGGCAGGTCCCCAGTGGCCACACACACACACATACACACACACAGAAGGCGCCTGGCAGACTGGGGCCATCATAGGATATCCACTGAGGGGTCCCAGACTGTGAGAGGGCACAGGCCGGGCTGAGGGACTCCCTCCACCTCGAGTGCACAATTTTTTGTGCACCGAGTCCCTAGTGGAGAGATAAAAGGACACATATGTAATACCTTAATCAATAAAGAAAAAAATAAAAAGAATTATGCTAAAGATGAAGTCTAAAGGAAGGCAATGGAGGAATGAAAAGAAATGGAGAGAGAATTCCAAAACCAGTGTCATGCTTAGGAAGAGATGTGCTTTTTTTTCCTATCCAAAGGGGTTTAGCTCTTGTCAGAATAAGAAGAATCTCATTTGAACTAACAGGTATGTGAGTGTCTGATATGCATTTAGCCCTGACTACTCTGAGAGAGAGAAAAAGCAGTGTTGTAGAGAGTAGTGCTTTCCAAATATTGCTGCAGAATATAAGCATGTGGGGAACTCTGAAAACATCTCAATGCTCAGGCTGCCCTCCCCCAAGTACTGTATAGTCCAAACCTCTGGGGATGAGGCCCTTGAATAAGAATTTTAAAAACTCTTCCAGGCAATTCCAATATGCATTTAAGTTTGGGGACCAGTTTGGTTCTCACACTTGAGTGTACATCAATAATATCAAAACAACTTTTAAAATGCAGATCACTCACCTCAACCTCAGAGCATCTGATTCTGTACATCTGTGGTGGGGCCTGAAAAATCTGTGTGTCTTACAAGTACCAGATGCTACAGCAGCTAAGGACCAGGACCATACTTTGAAAACTATTGGCACAGAGTACATAAAAGTAGACTTAAAGTAAAAGTTTATATTATAGTGAAGAGCTAAGACATACACAGAGAAAGTGAAATATATAAATCAAAATGAATAGTACAGATAGCAGAAGCAAAAAATATTGAGAGGAGAAATAAATTCCTCTGGGTGTAGATGCTCACCTCTTGGCTCTTGAAGAATAAATGGAATTTAAGTAGGCAGAGAAAATTCTAGAAGGTCAATGGGACTGGAAGGTCTTTAAGTAGGAGGACTACTTATGCAAAAGTTAGGTAGGGATACAAAAGTGTGTTTGTGTAGGTACCACTGGCTGGAGTGAAGGATTTGTGCAATGAAACAGTAGTTCCAAATGAGGGAGTCATTTTGGAAGCTGGTGCTGAAGATCTCCATAGAAATCCAAATTAAAAACAAAAAAAAACAACAAAATACAGTTTAATTACTAGGCCACAGGGAAGTATTTAAAGACCTGAAAAGTGTCCTTACAGTGCTCTTTGTTCCAATGATCTCCAATGATCTCCAATGGCAGGCTTCGAGCCAGACTCCAGTGAACTCAGAATTACATAAATCAAACGGAAGTCCTGTCTTTTGAAAGACTATTCATCACTTTCAGGAATGAGGCATTTTTAATTTCAGCAAATTAAACACAAATGGATATTAAAAACTCCAAGAGATGATTAATCAATAAAGGTAGAAACAGAGGACCTTATTAGTTAGAGGAGGATTAGCTGGTGTAGCTCAAGTGCTAGCTATATAATTTGAAAATTAAAAATAATTGCACATGCCAAGAATGATGGAGAGCAATGCAGAGTGATATAAAGGGTGTGACCTTCCATGAGCAACACAAACTACTGAAGTCAACCTGGATTCCCTAATTCTCTTCTGAATTTACTTGGTTCTAAAATCTCATTATGCATGAGGTTTTCCACATTAAAAAAAAAATAGACAGAAGCTTGCAATGTTGGAAAACATATTAGAAAGTCCTCTGAGTGCCCAGAATGATTTCAGATAATGACTCTTTACTGTCCAGCAAATAGTTTTCAAAAAATGCAGAAACATGTATTTTCCTTCCTGAGAAGGACTCTAGGCTTGGAAATTAGAAACCACCTTCTTCCCTAGAAACTAGTTAACAAAGGTCCCCAAACTAGTTAACAAAAGTGTCCCCATCACTCTAGTTCATTTCCTTGAGATTGCATGAATGTGTTTTTTTTTAAAACCCTAAACTCCAAATAACAGTTGTTACAGGAAGGGAGATATATGAGAAAAGCTTTTCTGGTAATAAAGAGAAAGGAAAGTTGTATCATCATTAGACATAATGTAGAAAGTATAGTTTTCAACTGAAATAGGACTGAATAATGTTTTTGAAAAAACGTAATAACAATAATGGCAACGTTAATGACAACAGTAGTTAGCACTTATATCAAAGTGCCAAGTACTGTTCTGAGCACTTTGTTCTCATTAACATATTGGAAAGATATTAATTAATTCATAGCTAGACTATTCTAGTTATCATCCCCATTTGGCAGAGAAGAAAACTATTGAGGTACTCAGATGTGAGTACTGTGCTCAGGATCACACTACTAGTAAGCGTAAGAATCAGGATTTGAATGCTGATGGTAGAATCTTAAAACTGAACTCTTAAGCACACTCTATGGAAAACAAATCCAGCCTTAGATGAGTGAACAGTCCTGGGAATATTTGGGATGAAACAGAGAAACTGGAAGGTGACATCTGTGCTGTGCATGGGGGAACTTCCATGCTATTAGCCCATGACTATGACAGGAGAGGATCGAACAGGAGAAAGGGGATGCATTTGTATGGTTTTCTATTTTGGTTCTAGGTAAATCACATAAGGCCAATGTATATGGAAAAAATAAGCAGGAAAGTGAACATAAACAAGATCAGCTTTAAAGTTTCAGTAGTTGTAATCAATCTTCCAATCATGCATCCCTCTTTATGCCAGAGTTTTTAAAGGGAGGGGTGGGAGCTAGATCAATGCTGTGTTTCTAGTACCCAGAACAATGGCTGGGGAGCAAGGGCTCGATACATTTAAGTTGCATACTAAATAAATGAATGGCTTAGTTTAAAGCAGCCTAGGTAGAGATTTCTAAGATCACTGTGATCTATAAATAAGCTTTCATCTACTCTCTTTCCATTAGAATGTGTGAATGTAAGGTTGAATATTTATCTCAGACCTATTAAAGTTTTCCTTTCTTATTCATCTTAAGTATCAGCCTTTTTATTAACAGATATAAGAAGATTTTCAAACATCAAATACCTACTGTAAGCATGATACTGATTTATTTGGATTGTTACATGTGATCTTCATATCCGAGCTACAATTCCACTTGAACAGTTATCTTTGAAAGCCTTTGAATGCAACTGGAGTATAATATCTAGAGGGATCATAAAATGTGTCTATATTTTATCTCTATAACGCGAAGAGTTGTGTACACACTCCTTTGCTACGTAAGATTAAAGGAATAAACTTGTGGGTTTTTTAGTGCCGAGAACTTTACATATAATAACCACAGTTCAGTTGATGGAAAAACCGAATCACCCCTGATCTCCATTGCTACCACTCTTAATTTTAACCCTCCCTCCCCCCACATAGGTGGCATTATTATCCATACCTTAGAGATAAAGAAATTGAATGTCATAAGATCAGGTAACTGTTTATGTCATGTAGGCACTAGAAACTTGAAAGTACAAAACAGACCTTTTATTTCTGGAAAGCCAACAATAACAAATAACCTCAGACATTATTAGATGAGAAGATCATAAGTGCTATATGAAGAAGAGAGAAAACATGGGATATTGTAAGAAGATTAGGGTTTCAATAACATAGACTGGTTAAGATACATCCATTGAGATAATAATACTACAGTGCTTGGAAGATATAGGATAAGCCAAGCACGTATCTGAAGAGGGAAAAGCTAGAACAAAAATCTCTGAAAGGAGAGTGTGTCTGTGTGGCATATTTGAAGAATAACAAGGAAGCTGGTATTGCTGTAGCAGAGGGAGCAATAAAAATTATAATAGGACACATGAAGTGAGGCCATTAGGAATACTGTGAGTGAAACAGGGCCTGTGGTGGTGTCTTTAAGCACAGGAATGATATTTGGATTTTAGTTTAAAAGGACCACTCTGGCTGATGCGTTGAGAATAAATTGTAGAGAGTGTGGTAGAAGCATGGTGAATAGTTAGGGTAATACAGCAGAAATAAGCAAAAGGGAATGATAACTTGAACCAGAGTAGTAACAGTCAAAATTTGACGAAAGGGACTTCTGGGTATTCGTAAAAGATAAAGCCAAAGGACTGACTTAAGAATTGAATGTAGAAATATGAGAGGAGTGGAGAAAATAACCAGCCCAAGGGTCGGGGCCTGAGCAACTAGAAGAATGGAGTTGCCACCAACTGATGAGAGGAGAAACAAATTTGGGAAGAAGAAGGGTAGTTTAGTTTTGGATATTTTTAGTTCCTGCTGTTAGTTATATGAGTGAAGATGTCAAGTAGAGAGTTGACTATATGACTGGAGTTTAGGAAAGAAGTCTGGACAGAAGATGTAATGTTTTAAAATTCCATAAATCTTTTCTTTTGTGAAATGTAGCATACTTTAAGAAGATGCACAGCAGGAAATTTTATCATTCTGCAGTTTATCACAAAGTAATGACTCATGCTATCAGCACCCATACTGAAACAAGAAAATGTCCTGAACTGCAGGATCCCCAGGCCCTCCCATTCACTGCCTCCTACCTCCCTCAATAGGCAACTAATATCCCAGATTTTACGGTTATTTCTACCATTTATGTAAAATATTTAAATATATATTTATATATAATTATATAATATATAATATTTAATATTCTAACACACTTGATTAATTCAACCTTATACTGATGAGTATTTACCTTTTAATTTGAAGACATTAGGAATAATGCTGTTAATGCATATTCTGGCCAGGCCACTTGTCCCACACATATGTGAATTTTGTTTGGAATGTGTGGCCAGTGGTAGAATTACTAGATGATATGTTAACTGGTGCATTTCTTTAGTTTAGTACATAGTGCCAAATCATTTTCCATATCAATTGGTGGTTGTGACAATTGACACTCCCATCACATCCTACTTCACATCTGCTATTATTAATCTCTTTAATTTGGGCCATTTTAGTGATGTCTTCTTAAATTTCAATATTGGATATTAATGTAATCTAAACGTATTAATTTAATTTAATCTAAAGATATGTAAATCCAGCCATGGTGCTTGATGAAATAACCTAGGAAATAAAGATTAGTTGAGATCAAAGAAATGAGTCCTAGGTCCTCCCATAGCAAGAGATCCAAAAGAAGAGGATGGGCCCGCAAAGTAATTGATTTGCCTCCCAAGCGGCAGAATTAAATTTCAGTCATGTCTATCCATCTTCAAACATGCTCAGTTGTCTCAGAATTACAGGAAAAGGCAAATAAATTCAGAGAGGCAGGTAACTTGTGAGTTTGTCACAGCAGAGTATTCTATGTGAAAATGTTTTCTGTTTGCTGCTCTGTAATAAAGTAGCTGAGAGATACAGTTTAAAGGGCAACATATATTAAAGGCTTTAGTGGAGCAGGTCTGAAGAAATGGTGGAAGCTGACATTAGATCGCTGAAGTTCTTTCATTAGAACCAAGAAGTGAAAGGAGTGAGTAGTTAAGCAAAAGAGGAAAACCTAGAAAGAAAAAGTTCTTAACACTAGCAAAGAACTTTTTTTTATATAGCAGCAACAATTTACTGCTATGGATCTTGCCTTCTTGATTTCAGAGCTTCCTGACATCAGGGAGAAGGTGCGAAGCTTTGATTATAATCTGGTTCAGGGATTGCCTGCTGTTCTCTGGGTTTCATGTTTCCTTTCATTTTATCTTATTTATTTTTTTATTGAACCTATTGGGGTGACTTTGGTTCACAAAATCATAGTGGTTTCAAGTCAACAAAACATCATCGCTCACTCATCAATGAAAATTTTACTCCAGCCCTAACCAGTTTGGCTCAGGGGATAGAGCATTGGCCTGGGGACTGAAAGGTCCCAGGTTCGATTTCAGTCAAGGGCATGTACCTTGGTTGCAGGCACATCCCCAGTAGGAGGTGTGCAGGAGGCAGCTGATCTATGTTTCTCTCTCATCAATGTTTCTAACTCTCTATCCCTCTCCCTTCCTCTCTGTAAAAAGTCAACAAAATATATATTTTTAAAAAATCTCACTCCATCCTAATTTATTCCCCACCTCCACTTCCCTGTGGCTATCACCACACTATTCCCTCTCTCTCTCTCTCTCTCTCTCTCTCTCTCTCTCTCTCTCTCTCTCTCTCTCTCTTTCTCTCTGCTTAATATCTTCACCATCTTCTATCCATACACCCAACACCTCTCCCTTCTGACAGCTACCAGTCTGTTCCCTGTATCCATGCCTCTGTTTCCATTTTGCTCATTAGATTCTATATATGAGTAAGATTATATGGTATTTGTTTTTCTCTGACTGGCTTATTTCACTTAGCACTGTAATCTCCAGGTCCATCCTTCATTTTAGAATAGAGGTTGTTACAATAAAATCATGACCCAGAATGGTTTTCACCCTCCCATGAAAAATATATATAAATTTGTGGTTGCTTCAAAATTCAGAGGTACACTCACAACCTAACTCGGGTTTGCTCTGCGATAACCAGGAAATACTTTTTCTTTTAGATATTAATAGTCATGTTTAAGTCATAAACACAAGAGGAAAAAAAGTTTTAAGGGCTTGTTTGTTCACTAGGTTTTCCCCAAAACATTTCATAAACTATTTCTCTCCACCCCAACCCGGGTGCACAATAGAAAATGAGTTGGAAAATAAAACAAGAGTTATTTTCAGTGTCTCCTATGTATTTGGCTGCCAGCCCTTTGGCTTTCAAGGAATTTGCATTACTTCTGATTCTACAGTATCTCTGGGGCATGTGATCACTTCTTTTAATGGGGCATTTGCATCTTCCTTGCTCTTGCGTACCTGACACGTTCTGGTCCACAATCTTACTTTGGCTTCTTTGTGTTAATGAGCTTCCTAAACCTAGGGTGGGCTATTCATCTTCAAATTCACTGTCATTAAAGAGCAAAATGGAACTCAAGACAATTGGTCTGATGCTGGTGGTGTGGAGACCAGAAAACAATGGGATGTTGGGGGTTAAAAGATAGGAGGGGACCAATTAGTCTTTACAATTTCAAGTAATAAATATGTATCTTGTTGTTTTAAATAAATAGTCTGATTTCTTTAATTTTAACGAACTGTATGTGTGTACTTTTTTATTAGTTTTCCTGC
The DNA here is from genome assembly GCA_004026665.1 of Murina feae. NCBI lineage: Eukaryota > Metazoa > Chordata > Mammalia > Chiroptera > Vespertilionidae > Murina > Murina feae. The sequence continues at coordinate 20,312 of PVJC01005885.1, read as the reverse complement.
AACTATTAAATATGACTCTTTCCATTTAAATGTAGCAGCATTGCTGTGGTGGAGAACAAAGAAAATATCTAATTATTCAAAATTTATTACAACAACACATGTATTAGACAAATGTGTTTCAGTCCAGATTCAAGCACATAAATGCTTGTCATACAATGTAGTTCCTCTAAGCAGACCCTATGTAGCTTCTGTTACAAGGCCAAGCAATTGTCCCCAAATCCTTTCTCTAGCAGACAGTGGTGTGTGTGTGTGTGTGTGTGTGTGTGTGTGTATGAGTGTGAGTGTGATGGGTCACAATGTTCTCAACCTTCTGGCCCTTTAAATACAGTTCCTCATGTCGTGACCCAACCATAAAATTATTTTTGTTGCTACTTCATAACTGTAATGTTGCTACTATTATGAATCGTAATGTAAATATCTGATATGCAGGATGGTCTTAGGTGACCCCTGTGAAAGGGTCGTTCGACCGCCAATACCAGCGGTGAGAACCGCTGGTATTAGCATAAATAAAAGACTTCTTTACTAGAGTAACTAGCAAGCCACCATTATTGTCATTGAAATTATCACTCAAGGGCCTAAAACTGAAACTAATCAATATAAAGCTATACAGAACAAGAGTGGGCATAGAGCAGGTGGATAGATAATGAGACACTGATAATAGTTAATCCAAATAATGTTTTCCTTAAATAAATTTGAAAGATCTTTTGCTATCACCCTCCCCCCAACCCTAGAGGTAAACTGCCTTAGGTGGTGGTGTGGAAGAAGGGTAGGAGAGAAGGAAACAGGGAAGGAGGGAGAAAGAAAGGGAGGGAAAGAAGGAGGCAGGCAGCAGGCAGGCAATAGGACTAATGAAGATGTAATACTTTGAGCACTATAATTCACATTTTTCTCTAATATTTTCTAATATTATACAGCAACTCTCTGAGGTCATTTTAATTCATATCATGTTGAGGACAAGGAATATGGAAATCCAAGTGCTTAAGGTAGAATGCTATTAAAGACAATAATTAAAAATAAAGTTATCCAGTCTTGGGACAAGCATTATTCAGCTTTCACCATGTGCCAGGTTTTGTGATAAATAATCTATGAGTATTCATCACTGCAGTAGTTATTGTTGTTATCCCTATTCTATAGATAAAAAACACCAATCTGGATTTCCTATGATGCTCAAACTTCCAGTTTGCATTGTTTTGTCATAATTTGTATGCTGAGCCCACATCCTGCAAATCAAGGATAGATCAAGAACATGGATGGTGATGGGCATAGTGGACAGTGGTTAAGAGCCTAGGACCTGGTGGTGGCTAAGACCTTCACAGACATGACAAGTTCTGGGTTCCTGAGCCAATTACTCTACCCTCTTCAAGCCTCACTTTTCTCACCTGTAAATTGGGGTAATTACCATGCCTATGCTGAAGCATTTGGGAGGATTCAATAAAATAATATACATAAAGCACTTAGATCATGGTTAGGCATATGTAAGACTCAGAAAGGTAGCTCTTATTTGCCCTTCATTGGGAGAAGAAATTGAAAGATGTAGTTTAGACAAAATAAGAATCATTCCTCCTCATTGGGTGTACACAGATTTGAGCAAAATCACACAGTGAGATGTTTTCTTCTCATTTTAAAGTACATATAGAGGAACTATTTAGAGGAGTGAGAAACCAAGGTTTTCTCATCCTTTCAATAAAGTAACTACCCTAGCAGTGCCTTCCCTGCACTAGCAGGTTACTCATGAAGGCCATCCCCACTCACCACGACATATCTAACTAGTTAAAAGTCCTTGTCTGGTATCCCATTGTGAGGCCACAAATTTTCTGTACAATCTCATTCCAGTTCAATTAAAGATTTTGTTTCCTGGGATTCCAAACCGTATGTGGACTCTGATTCCCCTCACAAAACAGCATCTCCGGAGAGGCAGGGGCCACCTCCTCAGCATCCTCCAACAAGTTCCTGCCTCCCACATACTCCAGGGAGAACCTGGAACACACTGCTACCCCTCCCATATACTTGGCAATGGCAGCATACTGATACCCATGAGTGTGGAGACTAGAACAGGTCATATTCAGACCCTGATGCTATGTTGTTAGCTGGGACAGGGTTGTGGCAGGCAGAAAGGGCAGAATGAGTGAGCTGGCACAATTTCCAGTGATGATACTTAGCTGGTGCCTGCTGATGAACCAAAGAGCAGATGGCACCAGTTCGTAATGGTCATCGGAGAGCTGACATTTATGAGCAAAGCCTGAGTGACTGAGTTGAGATAATTTATGGGCTTTGAAAAATAATACAATACAAAACAAAACAACACAAAATAGCCATATTCAGGAATAAGAGTTTTTTGCATGGTTGTAAGCAATGCAGAGGTCTGCCACCCATCACAACTCTACCATGCTGCATAAACACATATGCTCAAAAGCAGTCCCACTAGCAACTTAAACTCCAGGTGTAAGAGGCAGATTGCATGCTGGTTTATGGGAGGCATCATAGTCTAATGGAACCATGAGCAAGTAAGTCAGGAGGCTTCTGGTTCCAAGCCTATAGCAGATGAGCAACTGGTGTTAGGTCACTCAAACTTCCTGACCTCAGTTTGCATTGTGTTAAAAAAATATCATGTGTAAACCTCTGTCTTTGTACCTAATCCATTGCATTATGATTCTCTGGTTAAGTTTCCTTTTTACTCCAATGGTAAGAGTGGGGGTTATGTCTAAATCTTGGTAATAGTTTAGGGCCTTTTACAGGTCTTGGCATACATACGCACACACATATCCTCTATTCTTACTAAATGAAAGGACAGGGAAGGTATTTTCCTACACACACACACACACACACACACACACATACAGTTGACCCTTGAACAACACAAGGGTCAGGGCTGTGTTCCCCCACTCAGCTGAAAATCTGCATATAACTTTGACTTCCCCAAAACTTAAGAGCTAACAGCCTATTGTTGACCAGCAAATTTACTGATAACATAAACAGTTGATTAGCACATATTTTATGTTATATGTATTATATACTGTGTTCTTACAATAAACTAAGCTAGAGAAAAGGAAATGTTATTAAGAAAAAGGAGGTATGAGACTCATCTGGGAATCAGTTTGTAAGTTATATAAATATGTAACCACTATGTTCTACGCCTAAATCTATTAAAATATTGAATGCCAATTCTAATTGAAAATGACAAAAAAGTGTTACCAAGAAAATAATAAGAAAGATGAACTGTACTTACAATAATTATTGAAAAAAATCCACATATAAGTGAATACGTGTGGTTCAAACCTGTGCTATTCAGGGGTCAATTGTGTGTGTGCTGTGTGTGGGTGTGTGCCTGTGTGTATATATGTGTGTAGATAGATAAACAAACAGACAGATGATTGATAGATAGAAAATATTATCCATGAAATAGATCAAGACCTAATAAATTTCAAAAAATTAACTGATAGATTCAGCCCATTTACTTTATTCATTGACATGATCCCAGTTTTAATATTTTCTTATCATTCCTGGGTTACTTGATCCCTCTCTCCATTGAAAGGACTGTCATTTCATCTCCATGTGGTTGAAACTCCCAGGGATTCCTGAATGGACCAGAATGTAACATACCAGTGGTGCCTATAATGTTGAAATGTTCGGTAGGAACTTCTATGCTTCCCCTCCCCACCTAATAAGGGTTGCTTTTGTAAAAAATAAAAATTTGTCACATATTTTGGTGTACATGACTTTTGTCTGATGTCTGAAATATACCAATGAAGGTTTAGTCGCAGTTACAACTCAGATTCGTTCTATTAGCTCTTAAGAAATCATATAAAACCCCTCAGTGTGGGAAAATGAAAATAGTATAAACATTGCACTTAGACCTATATGTGTAGACACCTCAGGTTCTCTGTGTCTCTTTTTTCCCCCACTTTGGCCTTAGTTTTCTTATCTATAAAATGCAGACATTAGTTCTACCTCACAAGACAAGGTGAATAGTAATGGGGGCCAGGTGAATGTGATAAACCATCAGCCAGTGGGACACCAGAGTGAATGTGTGCTAGTAAATGTCAGGAGCCCAGCAGCCTGTGGGTGGTAAGGGACCAATACAAATGTATTCATTTCTATGCTCTTTCTCTGCTAAAATCATAGAGCCTCACGAACTCCTTTTTGTCCCTGTAAAATATATAAAGGGCATATGATTTGGGAAACATTGTCAGTCAGTACCTTGTACTGGAATACCACTTTCAGTCATTACTTGAGTAAGTAGATACCAATTTACTTTGCTACTGAGCCTTATGGGAACTCCTTGGCTAATTCCTGCTGACCGCATTGCAATGAGTGATGATCTTCAGTGCCATTAGGGTGGTGACAATTTAGAGTGAGAGCAGAAGTCCCATAAGTCTTGAAATCATTTCTTTTCCCCTTGTTTATTTTTATTTTGCTTTTGCAATTCAGAGGGTTCAAATAACACACGGTCATGATGTGAAAATTGTTCTGCATCGTTGGATCCAAAATTCTGCTAATATGGTAAAACACAGAGCCTCAGGGACCTGAGTGGTGCACTGGGTTGTTTGCCTTGATTTAATTCATCACATAAAGTTTCGATTTTCTACCCTTTTATATCAGTTCACTGCAGTTGAAGGAATTGGTTTGCGCTGCCTTCTGTTTACCTCAGAAAATATTGTTATTGCTTTCATTTTATAAATTCCTGCTACATAAAACTCCAAGTGTGTAAAAGAGACAAATTGCAGAAGGATGTGGGGCAGAGTATGATTACTTATTTTACAAGTGAGTTCCCCTTTACCAAAAATTTGCAATGATATCATTCTAATCAATTCTGAGTTCCCTAACACTTTTTATGTTTTTAGCTTATTTGTTTTGTTTTACTTTTCACATTTTCCAAATGTGTGTTTTAAGCAAATCTTAAAGAAATTTCTAAGATTTTTAAGTTGGAAGAGATATTTTTTCCAATTGTCCCTAAAGGCACTAAGTCATCAAGTGTGGAGGTATAAAAACTATAGCCCCCGCATCCCCTTTTGCCTTTGCATGCTCTGTTACTAATAAATTCTCTTCCTCTCCAACTCCAGATGTCCCTGTACTTTCCCTTCTCAAGCTCAAGGAATCCTACTCATCCTTTAAAATACAATTTGAATATGATCTCTTCTAGGATTCCTTCGTAACTCCCCCATGCTGATTTAGCCACCCTTTACCCTGAGTTTTCACAGCTTTTATGTCAAAGGCCTGACATAAGCTTATCATTTTATAGTGAACATTATATTTTTCCTCTTGAGGTGGTGCCCCCATAGGAGGCAGGGCCATGTCTGGAATCATAGTTAGGAATAACACCCTCTCCCGTTCCCAATGACTTGCATATTTCATACCAATTTAACACTTGACAAAATTTTACACAAAATTTCACCAAGGTATTTCTAAGATGTATCCTAGGGACTGGTATAGAACATGTAGATCTCATTGGCTGTATGGATACTTTTCTCATGAAATTTGATTTAAAAAAATAATTTAGAATTAGAAAATTTGAGTTATTTTCATAGTTATTTATTTCTGTGTACTCTTGGACAAATCTCTCAACAGTTCTGTGCCTCAGTTACCTCCATCTGAGTGTAGAGAATAGATAACCTAGTTGCCTCCTTAAAATATTTTACCCTCAAACATAATCATAAAACAGAATAGGCGAAGTATATTTTAGAAAATAAAATCTTAGTAGCATTTACTGAATTAGATATCCTGAGTAATTTGACTCTGCACTGGGAGAACCAGATGTGAATACAAAGGAAGCAAACAGACACTAATTATGCTCTATTATTGAGGAGCAACCTTTATAATTAAACCACAAAGACAGAAACCAGCTCTAAGGATTGTTTAGATTCCAGTAAACTCTTAAACTACAGCTGGGAGACTTTAATTTTTTTCTTTTTCTTTTTTTTTTTTTTTGAGGGAAGAAAAGGGATGGTAGGTAGTGGAATCAAAAGTGATAGAAGGCTAAGGATATGCCCAAGTTCCACGAAATTCAATGGATAATCAGTACTTATCCTGTGTAAAAATCGGCGTGTGGTGGAACAATGCTTCAAGGGGGTCATGAGGGTTGAGTTCTAGATGTGACTCTGGCAAGACCTTCAACTCTGATGACCTGAGTTCCTCCATCTTTAAATAGGGTCAAGGCTATTTCTTGTTTATGCAGTTTTCTCAGCACTTACAGCATTCTTGGATAATATTGGGTATAATCTTATAATATATAAATATAAATACAACATGCATATGTTTTTATATAAAATATAAGCACTATGTATATTTAATTATAATAATTTAAAGATTAAAAAGGTACATATTTATAAGTTGAGAGTGTTAGTCTAGATGGTTTAGCTCTCTTCTAAATATAAAATTGAGTTTCTCCTTCATGTTCAGGAAGTAATGAATCCCAACAGCCCTATCTTCTCAATGGTGAGTGGTGGAACTCTTTGCCCTGTCTGCCCAGGGTGTTAAACACAATGTAAGTTAGATCAAACTTCACCAAAATCTAAAAAAAATTATTACCTCCATGACTAGACACAAATTGTTTTCTTGGGCCTCAGTTTTTCCATCTGTAAAATGGTGACACCTAATTACATTGTGGAAAGGACTGAATATAAGCAAGAAAACCAGATAGCCCATTTGGGGATGTTTATAGATGTTCACATCATTCTTGTTTCCCTTCTATAGTAACCAGTACAGGTTTCTTGCATAGTACATACTAAATAACTTGTTTATTGATTATTTGTGGTTTGAAATTGCTCACATAATAGTAAATACATTTTAAATCTTGGGAGGAATTTCTGCTCCAAAGTTTCAAATCCTTCCAAAATTTCCTACTCACCAAAGTATGTCTCAGTAAAATATGGATAGAAAAGAAAATATATCCTAATTTCTCAGTAAGCATAAAAATTTTTCAAGATTATGTTCATTTAGAAGTTAAGGTCCCAGCAAATTGAGTTTCTCATTTATGTTCTAGGCTAACTCGGAATAGACTCAGAATTGCAAACAGTTGATAGCTTGATACATCTTCTTTAGTTTTTACAGAGCAGCAGATTTCCCCTTCAAATCCCTTCATACAAACCACTGTAACTGACTTGCAAGATCCTATTATATAAGCTACTGAAACCGTGGGAAGGTAAGTAAATCATACTTCTTACTATTGATCCAGATCTTCATCACCTCAAAAAGTGGCTTTTTAATTTTAAAATATTGTAGTTCATTTTAAAGCAAACATTTTAACCTTCAAAAAAAAAAAGATAATTCAGAGAATCAGGGCTTGAACATTTATCTACTGGAAACATCGGCTGAATCACAGGGACAGAGCCCAAGGGTCAGACATGATTCCATCACTCTGATTCCAAACACTGAGTCTAAGGGTAGCATTTCCTAAGCCTGGAACTGTAGTGTGAGTTATACACTCTCAGAAAGTCACAGCCAGTAGGCTATGTGTAAAGCCAGTACAACTGGACTTACCCTCTTTTACTCTTGACCATCTCTGAAGTGAATGGCTACTCCTATCATACAGGAAAAGGTTTGCTCACATATTTAAAACCTGGCTTCTGTTGTACAAAATGGAAGTGAGAGCAAACCAGATCACTCTGTTAACCATTTTGGTATGTCAAAAATTTCTAGTTATTGGAGAGGTGACAATAACCAGTCAGGTCAAATAATACATGGAAGAAGGCAAATTAGGAGATAGCGTACCATTTCTGGGATAAGTACACTGCTGAAGGATGATTCTATCCACCATCTCTTCTCTCCACATTTAATTTTCATAGAGTAAGCGACTCAAACCTAGTTACTCTATTCCCACATCCTCCAACCTCCTGATGAAACAAGCAAATACCAAGCCAGTAACAAAGATAATACATGGACACATTATGGGACCGTTATAGCACCTCTCTGACCTCACAAGGGGCTGGTGGCATTTCTGTTGATTAATCTTCTCCCTTTTCCTTAGATTTGTTTCTCTTTTTGATATTTTCTTTCCATATTGTTTCTTTTTTTCCTTATCATGTCTGACTGATGAGATTTTTACAAAGCATAGTTTTATTTATATAAATTGTTTTCTCTTTATATTTCCTCCATCCCTCCCACCCTATGCATTACCTATTTAATTCTTTCCCCATTACATTCTTTCAAAAAGGACATCTTTTAAAATTCCTCATTCGTACATATTTGTGAAGCTTTTCACTCTACCTTTACTTTCTAGGACAGATGAGTAACTTTTCTCACTTGGACATGCGTGCAGCAATTGGGCATACCCAGATTTACCTTTTTCTTTTCTTCTTTTAGTAATTCCTTTGGGGGAGGGGTTTCAACTTTATGTTTCTTGCTATTTTTCTAGCCTCTTTACTTGCTGAGCACTAAAGTCACACCCTCTTTTTCCCTCCTTTACTGATCAACTTTCTTATCACGATGCACCCATTACTTATTAACATTTTTGGGTGTGGGTGTCTATACCAATAATGTTGGCCTCAACTTTGAATCTTTTTGTCAAGCCTTAAAACTATTGATTTTTTTTAAATGTTTTGTACATGCTAACTCTCACATTTATTTTGCTTTTTGGCATCCCCAAAGAAGGTATCCCCCATGACATATTTTATATTTATATAAAAAGTTTGTTTACTTATGTTTGATTGATATCCATGGCCCCAAGATTAGCAACATTACTACAAACACTACTACATACATATTTCTTCAATGTGTTATATTAGGCCTGTTTAGCCCCTGAAGAAACCCAACCACTGACAACATGTGTGTTTTGCATCATAAACAATTTAGCACTCTACCCCCATGGCCACTTATATTTTTTATCTTTGCAATGGTCTCTTTTAATTTAATTCATCACAACGTTTGTGTTGATCAATCTGCCTGGGTTCCACAGTGAACACCATTCCTTAGACAGCTGTCACTTCAAAAACCACCTTCCCCCTTGCCATTGAAAGCCCACACATGCTATGTCAGGTCCAAGACAAGGTAAGGAGGACAGGAAGCCCCCAAATCAAAGAAACAAACACAATAACCAGCATTGATAATCCTGCATGCCTGTCTCCATTTGTATATGTGTGTGTCATTGAATATCCATAGCACTTTATGTGAATCTTTTTGAAAACAGGAGCAAATTTCCTTATACCATGATTATTTTATATATATATATATATATATATATATATATATATATATATATATATATGACGGATATATTTACATGTATATTTTAAAGACATATATAAAAAAATTTACCCAGCAGGAAATCAAAGGACAAAATAATCCTCTTAAAGTTCTATATATCATCAGTGGCTGCCTCCCAATTCTCCTGACTCATCAGCGTCTCTGAACAGTCCTCACGCTGTTCAACATCCTGCCAGATACTTGGACGCTCACTGCTGCAGCTCACTAGCCCCGACAGCATCGGCATTATTACTGTTGTCATTATTATTATTATTTTTACTCTGCAGAGTTGTCTCTACAGAGGTTCCTCCTTCCCCAGCATTTGGTGTTAAAACTTACCGCTTTTACCAACTCCCCCTGCTCCCAGCATTACCACCTTGTACTCTCTGGACCCGCCTGAGGCTGTCGCGCTGCTGGGGGAGCAGCTGGCTTCGTTTTCTACCTCCATCTTACCGGAGGGACTGGAGGAGAATAAAGAAGGAAAAAGTCGCCCGCCCGTGTCAGGTGCTTGCTCAGACTAAGCAACTCTAAAACTGTGTCAAAAGAGGGGTTTAGGACGAGGTAAGAACCATCAGCGCGGGGCTGGCTGTTGGTCCGGTGCTCTGAGCGGGTCTCATAGCAACCATTCAATTGCTTCCAATAAAAACCTGGCTTTTACCTACCCGCCCCCCCTCCTTCCCGGTCCTTCACTCTTTCACTCGCCTGCTATTGCTCCTGTTCTCTGTGTATCTTTGTGGCTGTCTGTCTCTCCCTGCGGCTCCCTCTGTCTGTTTCACTGTTTGTTTGTTTGTTTGTTTGTTTGTTTTCCCCCTTCCCTCCCGGTTTCTCCATTTCCCATCTCACTCTTTGTTTCTGTCCTTCCTCCTTCCTGCCTCCAGCTGTTAGAGGCACACATGCTTGGCTCCCATCCAGACTGGGCAGCTAGAATGGAGTAAATCAGAGACTTAGGAGAAAGATTCTGTCTCACAGGCTGATGATTTTTGTAGCTACAGCTTCAGAGACAGTGTTTTCTTCTGATTAGTCCGTTAATTAAGAAAGATGGCTGTTGCTTATCTTCTTGCTTTTCATCAACATCTTTTTCCACAGTTCTTCCTTTGGGAAGAGAGTTGCTGTCAATTTAGGGGAAAAACAAACAAACAGTAACTCTGGGCTTTTCAGGACTGGTCTTTGGTGGTGTTGAAAAATAGCTGGCTTACAGGAATAGTGTCAGCTCACATGAGAGCTGCAGTTCTCACATAAGGAGATACTTGAAATTAGCTCATTGTCCTGTGTGGACATGGGTCATCCTTGTTGGCACTCAGTTATTAGGACCAACCTAAAACAGAAGGATCCTGTCAAGCATGAAAGAGATACTGAAATATTTGTTTTGCTGAAAATTATGGTAGCATTAAAGATCATATATAATCATTTTTCAAATGTCTAAACTCTTACCCCTTATTTGAATTCATTAAAGCTTTATGGTGTTTGCTTTTCTGTAGAAAGCTTCTAAACTATAAACATCTTAGAATGCTTTCAATAATCTCTACTTGTTATAGTCAGACCCTGTCTTTCAAACAAGATGGTGATAATGTTCTGTATATTTACCGTCTATTTTTTTTTTTTTTTCTGTTGTGAAATTGGATCATGATTAGATGCAGTCCAATGTTTGGTATACAAAGGCTTTTATTTCTATCTAGATTTTAAGATCCTCTAAAAAAGAAACTATATTTAATCAATCCCTTTATAACTACAGTGTATGACCAAATGTTTTACATAGAGAAGGTGCTCACTATATTGGTGGTAGTCGGAGAGGTGTCATATAGTCTGTCATAGCCAACAGCCCAGGCTCTGCAACCTAATTGCTTGCTTTCAAATCTATCTCAGCCATTTACTGGCTGTGTGACCTTGAGTAAATTACTTCACCTCTCTGTATCTCAGTTTTTTCATCTATTAAAGACCTACTTTATTAACTCATAAAGTTTAATTAAAATGGTTTATTAAAGACCTAGTTTATTAAATAATAAAGTTTAATGCATACACAGTACTTAAAAGTATTTTGACAAATTGTAATCAGCATGTAAGTGTATGATTATTTTATCACTGCTTTTTAGTTACTAGTGTTTCCAGTCTACTGTATATAAGCACTCACCAGGAGAGGAGAACATCTCTTCATGTGTGTATTGGCATCCCTGTCTTCTTTGCTAAAGTATCTGTTCAAACCTTTTGTCTACTTTATATCAAGACTGGGACCCAGTGCCCAAATTCATGCACCTTGAAAGGAACTGTGGGCAGTGAGGCTGCAATGGGCACAGGGGCGGGTCTTGGCCCATCCTCCATGCCGCCCCTGCCTGGCCCCTCCTGCCATGGACACCAGTCCCCTCTCTGCTGGCCACCCCACTCCTGCCGCCACCATCCCCATGCCAGATGGTGCCGGCTCTGCTCGCACCCACTGATGGTGCAGAGTGATTGGAGCCAGTGACATCAGCGAGTGTGAGCAGGGTCAGCACTGGCAGTGGGTGCAAGAGGTGGCTGCCAGCCCTGATCACCTCTCAGGAGCAGGGTGAAGTGGAGAAGCCCTGAGAAGCGACTGGGACCCACCACTGGCACCCGCTGACAGTGCTGAGCAATTGGAGCCGGCGCCAGGCGCTGGCAGTGGGTGAGAGTGGTGGCTCCAGCACAGCAGCAGGTGCGAGTGGGGCCGGCACCAGCATCAGGTGTTAGTGCTGGGTGGGAACCACAGCACATGGGAGCAAAGAATTTTCAGTAACCACCAGAGGCTCGCCCTGATGACAGCGACCGGTCCCTGCCTAGGTCTGGTGCCCCTGCTTACCTGCTTCACCATCCCACCGCAGCCTATGCCCATCATGTTCCACACTCTGCTGCCTGATGCCGACACCCACCATATACTGTGTGTGCCCCCTGGTGGTCAACATACATCATGGCGACCAGTTGTTAGGTTGTTCGGTTGTTTCCCTGTTCAGTCTATTTGCATATTACGGATATAGATATAGATATAGATATAGATATAGATATAGATATAGATATAGATATAGATATAGATATAGACGTTTGTGTTTGTATTGAGTTTTGAGAGTACTTTATATATTCTAGATGTAATCTTTTTATCAGATATATGTTATGAAAATATTTCCCCTTAGTCTGTGGCTTTTCTATCAGTATCTTTCAAAAGAGCAGGGGTTTTACATTTTGATTGAGTCCAATTTGTAATTTTTTTCTTTTAAATGACACCTTGTTCAATGATTTTACTCCCAATTCTCTTTTCATCACTTTTACCTCTTCATCACAATTTTGCTTATTGTTAGGGCTCTATTTATTACCTTCCTGTGAGTAACTGCCAAGTTTGTAACTGTTAGACCCAATTTTCACCTTGAACTTCAAAACTGAATCTATCTCCTGAATGCTTCTATCAGAAACCCTTTTGGTATCTCAACCTCAGTATGTGCAAAAATACATCACTCTGATTCTCAATAACCACACTCTATCATCTTCTCCAAGTCTTAGCTTCAGTTCAGCCTCTTCTGCAATTGGACTTGCATGACTGAAATAACTCCATAACTTATCCTTCCTGAGTACAGTCCTGCTGCCTTTTCCTCCTTTCACCACTCAGTTCATCCTGCACATTGATGTCAGGAAAATCCACCTAAAATATCAACCTGACTGACCCTATAGTACACATGTTCATAAATCACATGCCTAAATAATGCAATCTAATAGCTGAAATGGGAAACAGGGACACAAAGTATTTATTCCAGTCTCATCCCTTCACTCAATAGAATAGAGTCAGGCAAAGTGGATGGCTTGCCTCTCTTCCAACAAAACTGTCATTTCCATAATTAGCTGTAGCTATGTTATAATTACCTTGTAATTGATGCATGGAAACTTTATTCCTCAATGAAAATAAATATGTAAAAAATAGCATGTAGCTTCAAGGTCTTTCTGGTTTTGACTTCTAGGTCTGGTGCAGACATTCTTATGACACAGAAAATCACTTACCCCTCTGAGCTATCCATCCTACCATCTGTGACTCTGTTTCCATGTCAGCCATCCTGATTTGGTGGTAAAGTTCAAGGATTGTCCTTCCAGCTGGGTCCTGTGCACTTTTTTTCTGGTACAGATATTATATGATAAAGAGGTGATATGCAAATTGACCATCACTCCAACACACAAGATGGCCAGTCCCATGTAACCAAAAATGGCCACCATGAGATGGCCAGCAGGGGAGGGCAGTTGGGAGGGACAAGGTCTGCAAGGCAGGGCAGTTAGGGGTGATCGGGCTGGCAGAGGAGGACAGTTAGGGGTGACCAGGCCTTCAGGGGAGAGCAGTTAGGGGATCGGGCCTAAATGGGCAGTCGGATATCCCTCAAGAGGTCCCAGATTGGAGAAGGTGCAGGCTGGGCTGAGGGACACACTCCCCTGTGCTCAAATTTCATGCACCAGTCCTCTAGTATGTTAATATTAAGAGTGAGGAGTACATGAAATGTCCTTTAATGGTAAGTATATGAATGACCTGACAAATATGTTTGCTGCAAGAGGAAAATTTAACCAGTGAATTAGCTTTCTTTTCAATAGCTAATGTGTCTGTCCATATTCTTTCAATGGTAATCAGTAAGATTTTTTTCTATTTACATGAAAAGCATGTTCTGTGGGGAGGCATTCCATGCTATAAAACCCCTCTTTATTTACATCTTTTTTGATATTCTAATGAATTCCACTCTCATCTCTTCTGACTTACTAAGGGTCTGATTGATAATGTTGAACTTTGGAGGATTCTAATGTTACTGATTTTCAGTTTTACTTAGTGGACCTTGAAAATTTGCATGCTTTGTGCCTTGAGCAATGCACCCAATAATCTGAGGGTGAGAGAGAGAGAGAGAGAGAGAGAGAGAGAGAGAGATCTTCCAGGTGTATAAATGTTTATTGAAGTGAAATCTTTAAATAACCAAGATCATTACATGGCAGATTGATTTGCTCTATGGAAAATGATCAAATGATTGGCATTTAGGGGGTCTAAGATGATAGTAGCACAGCAGCATGCTGAACTCTACCCCTTTCATGAACATGCTCAAATGTACACATATGGAGGTCAATTACTCCTTAGAGACCATTGAGGGTTGAATGAACAGCTTCTAAAGAACAAACAAGAGAAGAGACTGAATGGAGAGGGCTGGGAAACTGAGGAACCCCAGGAGCTTCTGGAACTCTCCCTGGGAGAAGCCAGTGAGTGAGCTCCATTATTTATGTTCCCCTCTGCTTCCTTAAGGCAAATGGGAGCTCAATCCTGGGCCTCTGCCTACCTGCTAGACCACCATGGCACTTTCCAAGCTACAGTACCTGTTGTCTTTTGCCTTTAAGCAAGAGGGAGCAAGCGCAAACAATAGGGTGTCACCACATGCACCTGGTCTCCAGGGGAAAACACTCCAGCCAGAAGGCCAGTGCCTCGAGTCCCTTGAGCCCATGCTCAGCACCAAGAGGCTTCCCCCAAACTATATGGCACAGAGGTCTGGTCTATCTAGTACCACAACAAACAGAGGAAGAATGTACACTGGAGCACTCTGGAGTCTGTCAGAATTCCATAGGACAGGACGGGGTTCCATCCAGGTGCTCTGGCCTACCGGCCACAGATTCCAAGACACATGGTACACACAGCTTATACAGAAACTGCTCTACATAAGGCCACTTTCCCAAGAGTGGGAGACAGAGCTGTCTTGTCTAATTCTTGTAAACAAACATAGAGAGTCAAACAGAATGAAGTCTGCCTTTGCTTCCTGACACTTGCTATCCTTTTTGAATGTCACATGATTCCCGTTGAGTGCTCATCTCCATCCAGAGAAGAACCAAGTGTTCATTCACAACCATTCCCCTCCCCTGAGCAGGATCCAAGTCCTTCTCAGCATACAGAAGGGGAAACTAATTTAACAAGTAATTCCTTCAAATAAATGTGTTAATTCTAATAAGTGTGGATATGTAACTAAAATACTGAGCTGTCCAGAGGTCTGTGAGGGAGAAGTTGGACTCATCCAGTTACTGACAGGCAGCGCTCCTGACAACCTTGTCCACAAAGTCACTCTTCTCTTCATTCAAAGATTTACACATTTATTAAAATGATTTATTTACATTCAAGTTCACCTTCCTACACAGTGGTGACCATGCCACATTTTTCTTAACTCTCCAGATTTGAGCTGGTGCCTAAATGAGACCGTTAATTACACCAAGTGGGTAACTGTCTATTACCACTATTAATGAAATGAACCTTGCAAAGTTTATTATTTGCTACTTACTAGTACACTCTAATTACAATATAAATCATGGAGGGAAGAGATAACAATGTAGTTGATAACCTCTAGGTAGATTAAGGCTGGGAATACATGTTCTCACCACGGGATGAAAGAGGATTATAAACCAAGAGGTAACACCACTGTTCAGGACAAAAAGCGAACTGGAAATGTCCAGGGATAAATAGGAAAGTGCTAACTTTGCGAGTGGAAGGCAGAGTTCTATCTGCAGAAAACAGGCCTCTCTATCACACCGATTTCTCACAAACATGTACAGTAAAACTCACACTACATGCCAATACTTCCGGTTATGGGAGGATTCAACTTTTCCTAAAGGCATAGTAAGACAGAAATAGTTGGAAGGAGAGATCTTATATATGATCTAAATAACTGGCATCCATTCATTTATTCTCTCAACATGGATTCATTCAGTAAATATGGATTGATTTGCTCAAAGTCATTAATTCAACTATGGTAGGTTTATTGTTTTTAAATAAAAAACACAATATAGTCCATGAGTTCAAAGTGGTTATACCAGTATGTGGGAGAAAAGCAACTGCATATCAGGCTCTGAAATAAGCTGGAATGTGGCAGGCAATTGGATAAATGAATGACCAGAGCCTGATAGAAACATGGGGGAAGGAGAGACTGACTTCAAGGAAGAAGACAAGATGAGATGGCAGGAATGGGGAGTACCTGGTACTAGATTTAAAGTAGGACTTCGTTGAAGAAATTACAAGAAACAAGAGTATTCAAAGTTTAGATATTAGGTTGTTTGGCAAATTGCAAGTTAATATTATTTTGGTGATGCATAAGAACATAGGAACATAGTCCAAAAGCTGCATTATAAATAAACCATGGAGAACTTTAAATTGCAGCGCACAGAGTTTGGATTTTTTTGGGGCGTTTTGTTTTGTTGTTGTTTGTTCACCTCTATCTTTAAGCAAAGCATGATGCCCAGTTTAAAGTAGAACAGCGAATAATAAATACAAGCTTTGGATTAGAGGAAAATTAAGGTCTGACTCAAGTTATTCTTCCATTAAGCCTCTGTGATTTTTTTCATATTCAAGTGATTTGAAACAAAACTAAAGTTTTATATGTTTATTATTGCTGTAACCAATAATTTGACCCATAGCATTCCACAATTTACTAAATTGTAATCTCCTTGGAAAAGGAGCAGATGGGTCCAGCACCATGGGAATTATAATTTTAAGGAAAATATGTAGAAAATAATTTATTTTTATTATATATTAATTATTACATTATTTTCCTTATGAACAATTGTAAACCCACATTTGCCCCACCCTGTATATTACATATATGTCCATATATATAATATAAATGGGCATCTTGCAGTTTTGTGAAATTTAGGTATACATTTTAACTAGTTTCTATTATAACTTTGAATAATGGATGGAAAGTGCAAAATACAAGGTCATAAAAACAGAAGTGCCACTCTGTTGCCACAACATTATCATAAAAAAAAGAGTTTAGTCGTGAGATTGCTCCAATTTCCTCTGAGAGATATGAAATTAGGATTGGGGAGGTGCCTTGAACTCACTTAGTATAACCTTCCATCTGGGGAAAAGATCTTACAAACACTGATTATTGATCTACTAGAGGCCTGATGCATAAAATTTGTGCAAGACCAGGCCTTCCTTCCACCAGCTGCTGGCACTGGCTTCCCTCTGGCACCCGGGACCCGGGTTTTCCTCCTCCAGCTTCTCTCTGGCACCCAGGAACCAGGTTTCCCTCCTCTGGCTGTCAGCAGGCACCCGGGACCCAGGCTGGCTTTTCTCCAGCCTTGGCTTCATCAGAAAGGACATCCAGAATGATGTCTGGAAGATGTCTGGCCTAATTAGCATATTACCTTCTTATTAGTATAGATTCTTTGAACACTGATTATCAGAGAGTTTATTATTTTACAAAATGGGATACTATGACCACCTAAGATAGTGGAAAAACACACAAATTTTGGAGTAAGAGATGTCTCATTATGGATTTGATCTTTTTTGCCAACTTGTTAACTGTGTTAAGCTTTGCTTTTCAGAGCTTTAGTTTCTCATTTTCAAAATCTAATATAGTTGGGTTTTGTGAGGTTCAAATGAGGTGATATAAATTCAGTGTCTGGAAACACTCATTAATGGCATAAAATTAAATATTAGAAAAATCACTCCTTTGCCAGTGTCATCCAAGTAAGAGAGAAATCATCTGAGGGTCTTGGTTATATCAGTACCATGCAAGGTGAACCCTGAGTTGAAGCAGGAACAGGCCAGTGGGAAAGGTGCACAGTTTGTAGGAAAACATGAAAGTGCATTTAATTCTTTCCTATTCTTGTAAATTTTTGTAGCTATATTTTATCACAGATCTGCGACAGATCTTGACTTTTGTATGTTAGTTATATTGGTTGGTATGCCTTTGAGCTAAAAACTTTCTCTTTTTTATATTGTAAACTTTCCGTTACTTAGCTCCAGACCATCTTTCTCATCCTATTATCTTTTGAGACTGTAAATAATTTGCTTTGTTTATTTTGTTACCTTGACAATATTTATAGATCATGTCATAGAGAGCCTCCCTTAGAGACCTCTCTTTTGCAGACTATATAAATTTAGTTCCTTATGTCTAAACTCTTCTGTCTTGCCCTTAATCCAGGATATATTTTGTTGACCTTCTGAGTTTTTTGTCTCAATTTACCTCTATAGTTTGTCAGTATTACAAAGAAAATTTATGCTGGAAAATTAATAGTTTGAAGTAATAGCTAGTAAAGAGCTAAAATATAGCTTCCCCAACATTCTAACTGAACTATTTACATAGCTGTAGAAAATAGAGAAGCAAGTATAGTGCAGAGAAAGCCTAGGAACAATAATATCTTCCTAGGGAAAGATATTACTGATGACTTCTGGACTTTGCTTGATGAAATCAACCAATCTGCTTTCCCAAAAATTAACAATTGTGAAACATACCTATCTACACCCTCCCTCTGGCTTAGAGAAGAGAGTCTATATCAAACATCAAATCTGACATGCATTATCCCTCTTTGCAAATGTTGATATTTAAGATGGTCAGAAGCCTGCTTTCACATTACTTTAAAAAATCATCTATTCATAATTGCAACTCATACAAAATAGCAGTATGCCAGGTACATGAGAGGTGTGTGGATAGTTAAGTATTCCAATTTAGATGAGTAATCTAAATAACACCTAGGAGAGGTATGTGCTAGCTATTATGAATTATTTAAGTACTTCTGTTTAGGAAATTAAAAGTGAGGACCAAGCAGTCAGGCCAAATAAGATCATAAGATGAGTAACCAGAAAGGGAGTTTCTGAAAAATACTGTGGCACAGGAAAATAAATGTTTTCATGATGACAAAGAAGAAAATCAAACGCTGAAAATTTTAAATTTTTATATAGTTTGATCCAAAAGAATAGGTACATATTCTTAAGAATATGCCAGAATATGTCCTTTATTGGAAAAGTATAAAGCTATATAAAGAGAAGGTTCTCAGGTTAAAGTATAGTAGTAGAAGGTACAATGTAATAATCATAAAGTAATGCATGGTGCTTTAGTACCAAGTACCAGAACTGGCTCATAGTGGGTCCTCATTAAATGTTAGCTCCTATATGCAATCACAACAGCTTGAATAATCCTATATAATAAAAACCCAATATGCTAAGTGTCTGGTTGTCTGGTCCTCCATTCAACCAATTAAAGCATAATATGCTAATGATATGCTAAGGCCACTCAACCGCTAGCTATGATGTGCACTGATCACCAGGGGCAGGGGGAGATGCTCTGACTGGTAGGTTAGCTTCCTGCTAGGGTCCCACCAATCAAGACTGAGCAAGATGAGCTGGATATGCCCTGGAGCCCTCCTGCAGTCCCTCACTAGCTGGCCAACCTCCCACATCCCTCCCTAGCCCTGATTGTGCACCGGTGGTGTTCCTCGGCCTGGCCTGCACCCTCTCGCAACCCAGAACCCCTCAAGAGATGTCAGAAGAGCCAGTTTCAGCCCAATCCCACAGGCCAGGCCTGGGGACACCACTGGTACATGAATTTGTGCTCTAGTAATAATAATAATAATCCTATATAATAAAAGGGTAATATGCAAATTGACCCTAACAGCAGAACCACTGGGAATGACTGGTAACCATGACACACCCTAACAGCAGAACCACTGGGAATGACTGGTAACCATGACACTCCCTGATAACTATGACCACCAGGGAGCAGACACTCAATGCAGGAGCTGCCCCTGGTGGTCAGTGTATTCCCACAGGGGGAGCTCTGCTCAGCCACAAGTCAGGCTGATAGCTGGCAGTACAGTGGTGGTGGTGGGAGCCTCTCCTGCCTCCTCAGAAGCACTAAGGATGTCTGATTGCAGCTTAGGCCTGCTCCCCACTGGCAAGTGGACATCCCCCAAGGGCTCTCGGGCTTCCAGAGGGATGTCTGACTTCCAGCTTAGGCCCAATCGCCCCGGGGAGCAGGCCTAGGTCAGCAGGTGGATATCCCCTGAGGGTTCCCAGACTGCGAGAGGACACAGGCCAGGCTGAGAACCCCCCCCCCAGTGCACAAATTTTTGTGCACCAAGCCTCTAGTAATAATAATCTAATCTAATAAAAGAGTAATATGCAAATTAACCATCACTCTAAGACACCCAAGCCACGCCCACCAGACAAGCCACCCCCACCCAGCCAATCAGAGTGCAAATTAACCCAGCCAAGATGGAGGCCGGCAGCCATGGAGCTAGAGCAAACAAGAGGCTTCTGTTGCAACTGCCTGCCTAGGCCGGCTGGGCCTCTGCTCAAAGCAACAATGTTTCAATTATAGAAGCCATGGAGCTGAAGAAAACAGGAGGCTTCGTTG
>PVJC01005884.1:0-57041 GCA_004026665.1 Murina feae | reverse complement strand
GTGTAAAAACAAATGATTGTTATAGTTGAAAAGAATCACTTTCCTGAATACACATAGTGCATTATCTGAGAATTTTAAGCAAATATCTATCACTTTTCTATAAGGTAATATACAGTCATGAAGTGTATCTCCTACTTCCCTGACTAGCTGTGAGTTCCTGGAGGGCAGGATTCAAAACCACTAATTCTCTAAGCCACATTGCTTTATAAGAGATAGGCAATCAGTTAAATATTTTGGTGGCTTACCCACCACGGATAAGATATTTAGTTTTGTGTCTTAACAGTGGTAGACTTCTGCTAATCCGGCTGTACTTTCTGAGATGACTTCTTTTGAAGGCACACGTTAGTGGGATGGTCAGCTAGGACAAAGTGTACCGAACGTCGTCGTGGGACCTGTAAAGTCAGCTGACACACGAGACCCATTGCCACGCTAGTGGCCATGTTCCAACCAACCAACCAAGCCAGCCCAGATACCATCCAACTCCACAGCAGACCAACATTATTATTTTTGGAGAAGAGTTTATTTTGAGAAGTATCATATTTTAGCTTTGAAATTTTGACCCAAGTAGAGCCAAGAGGTGGCACAATCAAATGTAAAAACAGGAAAAAGATATCCATCCCCTGTTCACAAACAGGAATTCCCTTTTGGGCAAAAGATGTCTTTTAAAGCTCAGGCCACACTAGGATGACTCACAGAAGTGATGAGAATCCCATCCTCTCTCCTTCTACTCCCTTGTCTGTTATCCAAACAGTTCCCATCAGGACCATCAACGGAGCCTCCTGATTATGGTCAACCTCACACAGATGTGAGGCTCGACGGTGCTTGGAGCCAGTGCTAAATCAGCATTATTCACTGTCTCTTACTACAAGATGATTCCAGTTCAGTTCCCACCCCTGACCACCTGCAGAGAGCTATATTTTCTTGACATGTGTCTTATTATTCAGGTCAAAACTTCTTAACACATGAGGACTAAGCTGGATTTTTCCACACCTGTTTCCATTTTTAAACAATGAAAAAAATTGTCAGATCCTTTGCCTGAATATCTTCCATATTTTAAAAATAAAATAGTCATTTCTCTCTGAAAATTGAGTACACGAGAAAGTAAGTTTGTATATTTAGAAGGTGAGTCCTAATTATATATTCCAAAGCAGCTTACAAGTATTTCCTATAGTAAGCAAACATCATATTCAGTGGTATACATATTCTTTAATTGTGTGAAGTTCTTTTACAAATATGGCAAGTCCATATTTTTTAAAAAATGTTTTAGGTGAGGAGTTTGAGTGCTAATTATAAAACATACTATGTTTCAAAATAAGAAGAAATAGTGTTGGAGAATAATACTTTAAAATGTGATGGAAGTATAATGTTAGCTTTAAAATAAGATTTCTATGAATGAATACTATGTAAGTTTCACTGAAGGCTGTCCTATCTCTGGACAATTTGACTCGTCAATGACGAGGACTCCATTTGGTGACGGTCCCACTACTGCGTCATTTGAAGCCAAACAACTTCATCTCAGTTAACGTAACACCAGGTTAGAATAGAAATCCAGCGCAATCGTGGGCTTCGAAATAAACTTATAAAAATTTAATTAGCAAAAATTGCAGTGAAACATCTATTGCTTTCATGAAGCATATTTATCCTTTGTGAGATCAGCAGAATAATTCCATTTCATTACACAGTTAAGAGCATTTTTTTCAAGCAGCTGACTTTTATGGCAATAAAATTTTGCTGATCTATCCACTGAACGGCACTTTGTTCAACTGGGGGTGGGGGACAAATTTTTACTGAGTGTTTGATTTACTGAATACCCGATATTTATTGTTTGATAAGCACTGAGGTATTATAAAGATGTATAATCCATTTTAATTAAATCACTGTTTAGAAGAAGTTTATTATAAATATATTCTGTTTCTCCAACAAAACTAAGAGCTTTTAGGGAGTAGGATGAAGATATATTTTATATATTTTTATTTCTAATAATAATGGGATTACCACATAATACATGGGCATTCAATTAATGTTGCTTTTACTATTAACATATTTGTTCATTTATTTATTCAATGAACATTTATTGCCTGCCTCGCTAATGATACAGATATAATACATGTACAGCACATTGCAGGGTACCTGGCATACAGCGTTGCTCAATAAGTGTCATGTTGGATGGAAAGAAAAATAGCTACTCAGCCATGACCTGTACTAGGCAATGGGCACACAATGGATGTGCTGGACAGGACAAGGGTCTCAAGGTCTGCGCGAGTCTTTCTAAATGCTATTCTTGCTAAATGCTAAAATGGAGCACAATATTTTGCAGACTCAGCTATAACCAGATGAACTTGACCAGAATCCAACTGGATATGTTTAGCCAACTGAAAAGAGAAATCAACATGTAGTTAACCAAAGAGTGTATGTGAGCAATGGCTAAGCCTCCCGTCCAGGAGACAGAGCTTTCTATGTGAATCCTCGGTCCACTTTACTTGCTGCAAGTAAGTAAAACTACCTAATGACAACAACGTCTCTTCTTAAACAGAACATCCCTTGATTTTGGTAACAGATGTTCAAAGAAACACAGAAAACAGCCTGGGGGATTCCAAGCAAATAACCAATACTGCTTAGCAGTGAAAACTAAGGGAATGTGCATGAAAGAGTCATGTCTTCGTATTAATGTCTTAATATTACTGAATGTATCAGCACTATCTATGCTTACTTGACATCAAGCTTACCTAAAATTTCATAGCTACTAAAAGACTCAGAGAAAGCCATCAGCCATTTTATGCTTTATTTAGGGATGGTTTATATAACTAAGAAAAATGGAACGCCATTTTAAAAATTATAGTTAAAAGAAACACAAGATGTCCATAATTTGATTCAACTTATTAACAACAGGAAATTTAACTACCTCCTAAATAAACCATCAATCTTTAGACAGTTCTAACTGCTACAAGGTTCTTCCTGATAATACCCTGAATAGTAGTTAACTTTTACTGAGATCCTATATGAACCAGGCAATGGGTTAAGGAATCACATACATTATTTCATTTAGTCATACAAGCCCTTGAAATAGCAACTATACTATTAACGATATTTGACAATAGCACAGTGAGGTCTGAGAGATTTAAAAGACATTAGTCACAAAAGCAGAGCAGAAATGTTGGCAAAGCCACTGAGGTCATATGAGCCCTGCTTTCTACCGTACAATTCAATGCTGATCTTGAGGCAAAAATCTACCTCTCATTCACTGATATTCTGTAGTTCTTCTTTATGCATTAAATGCACTACTGTGTATTTAGTTCAAGTTTTCTCAACTATTGACATTTGGGGCCAGATAAGTATTTATCGTGGGGGTCTGTCCTGTGAGTTTTAGAATGTTTGTGGCACCCCTGGCCTCCACCCACTAGATGCCAGTAGTACACCCATCCAGTCATGAAAACAGAAAATGTTCCTAGTCACAGCCAGGGGACTATATCAGCCCCATTGAAAACCACAGAATTATCAATAGAGGTTGCCTCAAGGATTGGCAATTAGAAGGCCTTAATGAGTGAAACTGCATTTGAACTTTGTCTTAGATTTCATAACAGGAATCATCCACCATGTTCATAGTCCTTTGCCCAAAAAGTAAAGCAATAAGATAAAAAGCATTAGTTTGCTTAAAATATTAAACAGACTTGAATTTGTTGGGATAGACTTTCTGTTTCAGACTTGAAATAAACTCTACTTTTCCACTATTAGTATTTCTAGGATTTTACTTCTATTTTGTAATCAAATGTTCTTAAAATAGATCAAGTCATTAAAAAAAAATAATCGAAAAGCAAATTTAAAAAACTTACCACACTCAATTTCATGGCCTGTATATGCTTTTTATTCTTTGACCATGAACAACAGACTCCTTTTAAAATTGAAAGTGTTTAAAATAAAATTTAGAGTGTCCTCTTTCTATTTTATTCTGGTTTCACAGATAATTATAAAATATTATAATAACGTTGCCTATGAAGATTTTTATATTTCACTCCCTCACATAATGGTGGTTATATGTGTCATGTTTCTCGATTCAAACATCTACAAAGCTCTAAGATCTTATGCATATAATGAAATTGTTACATAGTCTGAGTGTTAACGCACTTAAAGAATATGATACAAAAGAGGTACTTCTTCTCTAGGAAGTAAAATTTAAGGCACGGCATCCCTCTCTGTGACAAAATGCAGGTTTCCCACTGGAAGACACTCGTTCATTTAATTCACTTGTGTAGGATAGTACTAAAGGAAACTTCATCTGGTTACATTTAAAGTTCGGGGGGGGGGGGAGAGCATGTACAAAAATATTCTTTGGCTTTCAGCCTAGAGAATTTTCATGTGATTGTCCATTGGATATAGTTTCATTCTGTTTAAGCACATATTCTTCAAAAAGAGGAATTTCCAGGGAGGTGCTGAGAGAATTTCAAAGTGGCTCACACAGATCAGAACTCCCAGATTCCTAAATACTAAGCCTAAATATATGATGATTTTGACAAAAGTGAGTGGATTAATTCTATTCTATGTCCATTACTTTTTCCATCCTTTACATCTTTGCCCTTGTGCCAAAGAGATAAGAAATCTCATGTAAGTGGTTCAGATATTTACTTTTTTACTAAATGTTTCTGAGAAGATACATAGTGAGGTTTGAAGAGCTATCCTTGGTCTGTTCAGAATAAAAAATGTTTTGCAATCCCTGGCTAAAAGCTATGATTGGGCCTGTTTCTTCCGAGATAAACAGTAATCCTACCAATATTACTTTCCATGAAAATCAATCTATATATCAGCTGTGTTTATTTGAAGAAAGGCTGGCAGTGACTGACAGCACTATCAGTAGTAGGTGACAGTAATATGTGTTTTTCCTATAGCCTTTGTTTATTTACATATATATATATATATATATATATATATATATATATATATATGATTTTTTACAGAGAGGAAGGGAGAGAGATAGAGAGTTAGAAACATTGATCAGATGCCTCCTGCACACCTCCTACTGGGGATGTGCCCGCAACCAAGGTACATGCCCTTGACCAGAATCGAACCTGGGACCTTTTAGTCCGCAGGCCGATGCTCTATCCACTGAGCCAAACCGGTCAGGGCTGTTTATTTACTTATTGTCTTAATGTTCTCTCTCCTTTTCCACTGAAGAGTCAAAATGTCCTGCATGAAGGCGATATGAAGGAAAAGGCCAGTACTTTCTTATTTCATCTCTTTATTCTTGCTTTATTTGGATGCCATAAGTAATATTCATTCCACAACATGCCTCACAGAAATGCCAATTTATTTGCTTTCCCAAATAACTACATCATTCAATTTTAAGAATAAAAAATATATGAAATTCTCCTAAGAATTTAGGTAGTAGGTTCATGTCATTCTCTATATATACTGGCAAACAAAGTGCATTAAAATCTTCTGGGGGGAAAAAATGAAACAAAACAAGCAATCCCATTTAAAAAAAAATCTTTTGGAGGCCACCAATAAATGGTTTCTGATAAGTATAGTTATTACATTGGGTTTTTTTTTAATAGGTAAAGAAATCATTTTACTATAAAAAATTACATAAAAACTTAATCAGTGAAAAACTGTATCTGCATAATGTAGTTATGGTAAACCGCTTTTAAATCAAAGATGCTCAGGAACATGATAGCATTATCTATTATTGCCAGAGTAACAAAATGCACCAGGGCTCCTCTTGACAATCACCAAAAATGTTTCCACCTAAATTAATATGTAATATATATTTATATTTTTATTTTAATTGATTTTTCAACTAACAATGGAGACTAGCAAGACTCTTGAGTAAGATACCATGTAATATAAATTTTAACATTAAACAAATACGTAAATCAATAGTTAGGAAAAGACAAAATCCTAACCCTTCCGGAAAAAAAAATTAGAAAAAGATTTCCCTTTTAGAAAATTTTTAAAAATGATCACTCTAACCACTAACTTGGTTTAAACACCATTGACTGTTTTAAAACCACAATTTAAATTTCCCTCCACAAAGCCCTTAAAATATCCCATTTTTCTTTAACATCCTGTCTTAAAATAAGGCTTCCTTTAAAGCAAACATTGTTCTTGGTACTAAACAGTCATTTCATTAGATCATTTTGAGATCCTGAGCTACTGAGAAACTTCTAACCACTAGATCAGCAATTTTCAATCAGCGTACCCCAAGAATTTTAAAACATGCAATACCTGACTATTTAGTCAGGGGGCACTGACCTCTTTTCCCTTAGGTTGTCAAATTTAAAAAAATGACAACAGTGAAAACAACATTAGCCATCTGAGTGAATCAAAATTATATCTATTTTTTGTCAGATTGATAAAAAATATATTTTTTGGTGTGCAGATTTTAGTAATTAGTCTATGTGTGCCATGAGGTGGAAAAGGTTGAAAATCGTTGCAATTGATCAACTGATCATCAATTCAGAACACCTAATTCTGAGACAAGGACTCAAAATTTCTGAAACACTTTACAGAATTTCACTTTCAGTGCTTATTGCTGGTTCATCAGCAAAGAAACTTAAAAGCTTTAAGTAGCTAAATTCTTTGCTCAAGTACAGAGAGAACCTAGCAACCAAAACCTACTCTGACAGCAAAGACCTGGCATTAGGCTGCCTAAAGGTTGCCACCTGTGTGAGTTCTCAGCTTGTCCCAGGCCAGTGGAGGTGCTATTTGCAGGTACTCAGTGAAAAGGAAATTATGTGCATCATAAAAATACCAGGTGAGGACTTCAGCACAAAATAAGTCATTTTAAAGAAGAAGACTTCAAATCACAAGGATATGTCACTGATATGAACAACAAGCAAACTTTTGAAAATTTTAAATATGCTCATGACATTTAATTTTTAAATATATTAGTCATTTAGTAGAGCATCCTATCTTTCTAAGGTGTGTATATGTATAGTAGTTATGTTGTAGGTGGCAGGAATGACATCAGGTGTCTGGCCAGTGGGGTTAGACTGGACCTGAGTTCAGCAACCTTGGTAATTGAATTCTTGCTAGGAGAGAATTCAGAGCCAATACTCCAACTATAAGAGAACACTTATCTGAAAAAAAAATCACTAAATTATAATCAGTATTATGCCTTCTATTTTATAACATTTTTTCACCTTATTTCAAATGCTCTTCCTAAGAATAAACAAATACTAAACAGAACTGTTTAAAGAATCATATGTACCAAATTTTACTTTTTAAACCCAACATCAGAAATGTTACTAATGGTTAAGTCATTCACTAATAGGAAAATACTGATGCTATCAGGCATAGAGGAAGCCCCAATCTGGTGGCTTTCACAGTCAATTTTATACCAGGATCTCCTTACCTTCAATGATAGGAATGACACAGTATTCCTTTCCAGAAACTAGAGAAAGGTAACTTTTCAAAACCAAATGTCCCCCCAACATTTAATTAGCATGGATCCATCTTCTAAATGATTCTACATTTCAGGAGATAAGTGTCTGTCCCTCCCCTTCACAATCTTCAAAGAAAAAAGATCACTACCATGAGATATTTTAACTGCTTTCTGAATTAAAATAATAGAAAATAAACCAGTTCCTCAATTATATTAATGTTTCCTGGTTTTTCAGGGCAGAATTCATTGGAAATGTTGGGAATACAAGCAACATACCAAACTGTCAGCCTCTCCCCCTCCCCTGCATCCCTCCTTAACTAGCAGGTCTGCTTTGAGTCACATTGTGTTTAGAAAACCCCATTTTCCTAATTTAATTTAACTTGAATTGTATTTGTGATGGTGTTTTTTGATTTGCTTCGATTTTATGGGACAATTTACTGATTGGTTTCTTCAGTATTGCAGTTTATATAAAAATCAGATGTTCCTCACTCTATGAAGAGCAGAATAAAGTGACAAAACTAGTTAGTATGAGAATGAAACTTTTGATGAGACCATAAGACATAGAAAGGGGTCATTAAAAAAAACTGGAAAACAATGTGTATGGAATCTTTTTTTGAATGACAAGTTCTCATCCCTGTGGGATGACTTCCATAGAAGTCCACTAATAGCTGAATGGACTCTGAATCACTCAGTTGCTTTTCCAAGCCTATAATGGTGACAAAGGGGTTTTCAAAGGAACTAAGAATAATGTTTTTCAATAACTAAAAGCAGAGCAGCAGTTCCCGATTACCAAAACTCTGCAATGCTGATTTTGTGACCTTGACTCAGAGTCCCTGGGATGTCCCAGGAAACCACAATTCTTGGCAGACGCACATTTCATGTCCAAACGTTGACCAGATGTGAAGTTCATTTGATCTATGCTGTGCAATAGAAACAAAAACGAAATTGCTGTGTAATTTGACATACCAGTTCATCCTGTGAGCCAGCAGGTACCAGGACTGCTGCTCTCGTGTTTAAGCAGAGCAAAGAAAACTTCTTAAGCCCTACCACTACGCTCAATTAAAACAGCCCCACATGCCTGGTAAGCCTGAAATTCCGAGAAAGCTTTCTTTCTTTAGATTAAGAAATCTATCCCTGTTAAAAGTGAAATGCCCTTGGGAGACATAAACAGTTATCAATTATTTATACTTCAGAGTAAATGAATTTCAGATCCTGTTCTCACAGCTGATTTTGATAAGACTACATGCAGCTGGGTTGTTTGGATTGTAAAGAGTAGAAAAAGATCTTCCAGAGATAAAAGTTAATACAGGCATAATAATTTTACCACTAGTACTTGTCCATTCATTCAATAACATTTACAACGACCTACTATTTTCCAGTCAATGTGCTAAGCATTGGGGATACAAGATGAAAGAGCGAGGTAATGGCCTTCAGAAATGCAGGGTTTGGTGGAAATCTGTCAAAACCAGTTGCCACAGAAGAGCGGTGGTGTTAAGGGAGGTGAGTGCGCCTTGCACGGAGCTCAGAGAAACGAATGCCCAGATCCACCTGGCAGAGAGGAGCTGGGAAAGTTTTCCAAAAGGAGGCAAAGCCTGACCTGTGACTTGAAGTAAAAGCAGGGATTTATAAGAGATACTCCAGGTCCCTTGGGGTCTCCTCCTCCGCGTCCAGCATGTAGGGGGAGATTAGAACCGGTTCGTGCAATCTAGGAGGCCCTATTGGGATTGAGGAAATAATGAAAGACAGACATAAAATAAATTAAAAGCTTGGGCTGAGTGAGGTGCCTGCCCTCTGGGGGGGGGGGGGGGGCAGGCACCAGAGAAAGCACCAGCTCCGAGAGCTGTTTATTAAATACTTGAATTACAGGAAGTTACATCACATCTGGGTGGGCCTTTCACATCATGAAATCCATCCCCTTAACACTGGGCAGGAGAGTAAAGCTGGATGGTTGTCAGTCTTTGACTGAATACACCCCCAGAGCACAGCTTTTGCCCTTGCACTGAGTCCTAGCTGATGTAAATTAAGCCGAGTGTATTCTAATGGCCCTCAACAGGAATTTGTAGGTAACCAAAGGATAGAAGGATACTGTGGTACTAATTTTGCATGGAAACACTGGACCAGTGGTTCTTAACCTGTAGGTCGCGACCCCTTTGGGGTTCAAACAGCCCTTTCACAGAGGTCGCCTAAATACATCCTGCATATTAGATATTTACATTACAATGCATAATAGTAGCAAAATTACAGTTATGAAGTAGCAACAAAAATAATTTTATGGTTGGGGGTCACCACAACGTGAGGAACTGTTGTATTAAAGGATCACAGCATTAGGAAGGTTGAGAACCACTGCACTAGACTCTAGTGACTATAGAGCAATACGTTCTCAGTGCAACAACATTTCTGAAGTAAAGATTTCTGGAGTGAAGTAGCTGTAAGGAGTTGGGGGCAGGGTCTCAGCTAGGGCTGCCAATAACAAATTACTATAGGCTGGAGCTTAAACAACAGGCATTTATTTTCTCAGTTCTGGAGGCTGGATGTCCAAGATTAGGGTGCCAGCATGGTTTCTGGTGAGACCTCTCTAGAGGCGGGCCACCATCTTGCTGGCTGTGTCCTCACTATGCCACTTGTGGGTGTGGATGTGTGTGTGTCTTGGGGGAGTAAGTGTATGTGCGCACGTGCATGTGTGTGCATGTGTGCAGGTGCAGACACACACTGGGGTGAGCGGGAAAGCTCCCTGGTGTCTATTCTTATAAGAACAGCTAACCTTAACCCAACAGTATCAAAGCCCCACCATCCTCTGTCCTCATTCAATTTTCATTATCTCCTTATAGGGGCTCTAACACAATTCAGTCAAGAGCAGGCAGGAAAAAGAATGACAATGATGGGGAGGGTAGTCGAGGGGGGAAAAAAACATGAAGAGCATTCTAAATCAAGTGAAGAGGAATTGATTTTCTTTTTATAGCTCATTCTAGGACTCCACATAGGTATTTCAAGCAGGGAATGGCCTTCTGGTTCATGGTTTAGAAAGCTCACTACGGCAGAAGTCGGGGAACGATGCACAGGAAAACAGGAAAGACACTGAGGGGCAGTGAGGGCCCAAGGTGGGAGTGAGAACAGAGTAGAGAGAGATTAGGAGTTAGGAGAAGCCAAGTTTGATTGATTATATCTATGTGGAGGGGAGAAATGAAAATTACCGCTGCCCACCCTTTGGCTTATGCATCTAGTAGATGGCAATGACCTTTCCTGAAAGAAAGAGAGAAAGAAATCCAATTTTGTTTGCTGGGGAATGAGAGAGGAAATACAAAGCTTCTGAGTTTTTAGAAAATTGAGTATAAGCTTTGCATGAGGAATATGTACATATGGAATTGTTTACTTGGCCCACTCTGCCAGGAAAGGGCCAATGGAGAGATGCAGATGATGCTAAGCAGAGTCAGATGATGTGGGTCCTCCCCTCGTTTCTTATTTGCTTTTGAGCACCAAGGGCTATGATTTCGGACCATTAAAACTATTCGTATGGAACAAAACAGACGTCTAACATCACAAGCATAGCTAAACAAATACTGGTTCATCTATACGATGAAGCATCACAGAGCATGAAATCTATAATTCCAAGGGTATTTAATGACATTAAAAAACAGTAAGAGGTAAAGCAAAACACAAAACTACAAATAGAGTAATTGATTAAAATATGTCTTCATAGAAATGCCAAAAATTATTACAAATATATAATTCTTTTCATTATGCTTTCTCATAATTTCAAATGTGTATATAAGTAGCATATCTTGTTTAATAATCAGAAATAGCAAACTTATTTTTAAACTTGAATATATTTTTAAGTAGAGTTAATATTCCAAAAGAATGTTCTTTCACCACCAGCAGAACACATAACTGAACTATTATTTCTACCAATCAGGAGAAACTGGAATATGCAGAGTAGCAAATTTAAAAATTGTGCCTTATATGAAGAGTTTTATTTTTTTAATGTATTTAAAATATATTTTTATTGATTTCAGAGAGGAAAGGAGAGATAGATAGAAACATCAATGATGAAAGGATCATCGATCGGCCCCTGCATACCCCACACTGGAGATTGAGCCCACAACCTGGGCATGTGCCCTGACCAGGAATCAAACTCTTCATAGTGCGATGCTCAACCACTGAGCCACTCGAACCAGACAAAGTTCCATTTTGTATTCACACTCTATGTCTTCTACAGGCTGGCTATGGGCTCTGCTCCACATTTGTCTAATTGGGACTCATTTCAAGGAGCAGGGCCACTTACATGGCAGAGGTAAATAGTTTTCCAAGGTCACAAACAGAAATTTAATTACTCCCATCCAGAAATATACCTACATTAATTTTCACTGAACTTACAGAACTTATGGAATCAGGAGATATAAGCCCATCGTGTACCTGAAATATACTTGGCAAACAGAGCTAACAACGGTCCCATATAACTACTTCTAAAAAAATTCTGGAGGGAATTTTATGGCAGTGTTGTTCAAAACTGCAAAACCATGACCCATCAGTAGATTGTAAAATCAATTCAGTGAGTCACGGCCAGTGTTTTTCCATGGAATGGAATGGAAGGGGAAATGTCAGAACATAATGCAGAAAAGGTACATATTGATCATGACACAATTACCAAAGAAATACAGAGGTGTCACAATGTTAACTGTCTTCCTGTGTGTTTTGTAAAAAACTTTCATAAGCATTGTTCTATGAGAGCACCAACTAGGCCAGATATACAGAAACATAATTTTCTGTTTGTACTGGCTCCTCTATTCCAGTGTCCTACAACTACCATAAAAGATTTAGGAAAATATGGGCTTCCTCAGTAGTGTCAATCTTAAGAACTGAGTCCAATTTTTACTCTTTATGTAATGTAATGCTCTCTTAATAATAAATCAATTAAGAAATATTATGAAGCAACTTACATTTTTAGCACCTTGCCAGTACTGAGTTCACTTTTTATTTATCCTAAAATACATATAAAAATTTAGGCTTCAAAAGCTTTTCCTCAATTCTACAGAGCCTCATTTTATTGGTTTGTTAGGAATATACACAATTCTAATATTAATTTAAATGGCATCCTTGACCAAGGTGAATGGTACTAATTTTTTTATTCTGTATTCCTGTTAACATATAAAATACATTGTCATGGATGATTTATGACTTGATGCTTTGATGTTTAAGGGAAGAATGCATATTTCAAAATCGCAAAATACCTATTGTACTTAACTTCTTGACATAGGCTTAATACTCTCAGTTTTCAATTTTCTCCTTTTTATCATGTAAGAAAATAAATTTGAAATATGCACATTTTATATGCTTATTCGTGGAGGGAAATGCAATATTTATCAAGTTAGTTTCAAGTTAGTTTTTTAAATAAGTTCATCTTACTTTCTATCATCTACATGAATATTTATAAGTACTTCCTTAAATGTGAACATTTCAACCAATTTCAGTGTTTCTACCCTTCCCCCAAATACACTTCCATGGTTTTCCCTACCTACCCTTCAGAGCAGTCCCAGTTCAAAAGCCAGCCTCTTGTTCCTACCCAGAAAATGCTAGCTAAACACTCAGGTAAAAAGCAAAATGCTTCAAATGGTACAATCTTCTTTTGCCTCCCAGATGGCTCCACTGCCATATACTAGGTATGCGAGAGAGGTTTCCTGAGGGGAAAAGGAGTCACTGTGAATTAATGCAACCTAGCATCTTGACATTCAAGGGAACCAAATGAAACATGACTAACTGTTGAAAAGAATGGAAAATGAAAAGAACATCCTCAAAAATAAACTAGTGTGCAATTTTTTACCATCTAAAAGGAAGCTCTGGTATGGAAAAATGAACATCCTGCATTTGTTAATTAAGGAAGCATTATATTCAGTTCAGTAACTTGTTTAAAAGTGATGAGTCACAATATTCAGTTCCTTCCTGGCCTTATTCAGCTAGGTGTGGGGGAAAGAGGACTGTACCGGCAGCTGGTCCATTTCTGTCCCAGACCTAGCTAGGCCACTGGGACACTAGGAATCTGGGCAAGTAAACAAGCCTGGCTGGACTTCAGTATCTCCTCTTTAACACCAGGATGTGAAGAGGCGAATGAGTGAGTTGTAAGATCTCTTCCATTTCAAATTGACTACAATTCTATTCTCCTAAATAATTTACCTATTTGTTTCATTAAAACAACTCCCCCAAAAGGGTAATTTCTGTCCCTTATTCCAAACTGAATCTACTAGATCTAATATATGATGAATTTTCTATGAATTATCATTGTGACCAAAATTACCATATCATTAACATTTCTGTTGCATTCAAAGAGCTCCAAAGACACGCACACTATTCTGATCAGTCCCTTATATGATGGTAGTGTTTCTTTCTTATCGCTAAGGTTTTCAGACAAAAAAATAATTTCTTGAAGATGCTCTGCCTTTTAAACAAATGACAATCACTACATAAATTCAACTGAATGATTGCAGTAGGTTCTGAATTCTAAAATGGAGAGCTTCTTAAACTATTTATATGGTTCTCCCCAAAACACACACACACAAAGTGAGCAAATAAATACCACAGTCAAGTTTTGATTATCTGTCATCTATAATGGAGAGAGAGATATGTTATACAAATTTCCTTAAATGGTGGAGGGGGGTATACAATTGGGCATCGGAATGTGTTTTATTCTTACATTTGAATAAAGCTATGCCTGGCATTCTGGAAACTGACAGCACTGTACTTCAAGCTGAGTAAATAATGAAACTTTCTGAGGAAAAACCAACGCAAGAGAACTGGAAAACATTTTGGTTTGTATATATTTTGTTTCCCACCTTAGCAAATGAGAACAGTGTAATGTTTAGGAAGATATTGTTAAATTCCTGCTCTGTGAGACTATTGTGATAAAAAGAATGAATTTTAGAAGGTGACATTAAATATTTATATATTTTTTAAATTTTTGCAGAAAGTAGTCATAAAAGGATTATGATACATAAACTTAAGTTAGTGTTGTTATTATTTTTCTCATTTTATTATTTTTAAATAAATCTTTATTGTTCAGATTATTACAGTTGTTCCTCTATTTTTCCCCCCATAGCTCCCCTCCACCTGGTTCCCACCCCACCCCATGCCTTTACCTGCCCTCCACCATCCTAGTCCATAGGTGTAAGATTTTTGTCCAATCTCTTCCCGCACCACTTTCACCCCCTTCCCCCTGAGAATTGTCAGCCCAATCCCCTTCTAAGCTATTATATTCACCAGATTATTCTGTTCATCAGATTTTTTTATTTACTTGATTTTTCGATTCACTTGTTGACATATATTTGTTGTCACTTTATTGTTCATAATTTTTATCTTTACCTTTTTCTTCTCCTTCCTCTTCTTAAAGAATACCCTTCAGCATTTTATGGTTTGGTGGTGATGAAATCCTTTACCTTTTTCTTATCTGTGAAGGTTTTTATCTGACCTTCAATTCTAAATGATAGCTTTGCTGGGTAAAGCAATCTTGGTTGGAGGTTCTTTCTATTCATCACTTTGAATATTCCTTGCCACTCCCTTCTGGCCTGCATAGTTTCTGTTGAGAAATCAGCTGATATGGATACTCCCTTGTAGGTAACTATTTTTCTCTTGCTGCTTTTAAGATTCTTTGTCTTTTGACCTGGGCATTTTAATTATGATGTGTCTTGGTGTGGTTCTCTTTGGATTCCTCTTGTTTGGGATTTTCTGCACTTCCTGGACTTATAAGTCTATTTCTTTCACCAGGTAGGGGAAGTTTTCGGTCATTATTTCTTCAAATAGCTTTTTAATATCTTGCTCTCTCCCTTCTTCCAGCACCCTCATAATTCAGATGTTGGTACACTTGAAGCTGTCCCAGAGGCTCCTTACACTATCTTCATATTTTTGTATTCTTTTTTCTTTTCTGGTTGAGTGTTGTTTGCTTCTTTATATTTTAAATCTTTACTTGATTCTTGGGATCCTCTAGTCTGCTGTTGTATCTCTGTATATTATTCTTTATTTCAGTCAGTGTATGCTTAATTTCTGATTGGTCCTTTTTCATATCCTTGAAGATCTCACTAAATTTCTCAGAGGTTTCTAGAAGATTCTTAAGTAACCTTATAACCATGATTTTGAACTCTATATCCAGTATTTTGCTTTCATCCATTTCTTTCATTTGTGACTTCTTTATCTCTGCATTTTGGCTGCTTCCCTGTCTTTGTTTCTATGTATTGCGTAGCTGCTAAGTCTCCTTGAGTTGATAAAGTGGCCTTGTGTGGTTGTTATCCTATAGGGCCCAGTGCCTCAGCCTCCCCAGTCACCTGAGGTAGACACTCTTGGTGCACACCTTTGTGGATTGTTAGCACAGTCTTGTTGTAGTTAACCCTTGATTGCTGTTGGTATCCCTGGGAGGAATTGACCTCCGGATCAATTGGCTGTGATGACTAGCTGTGTCTACACTGGAAGATCTATTGCACAGGAGACACCCTTATGGGGCAAGAGTTGCTTCAGTGGGGCTTTGGTGCTCACTGAGTCTGCCTCTTGAGTGTGTCTCTTATGGATATGAAGAGTTGTAATCCGTTATGGTCTCACTCTGACCACTGGGTACACTGGCTCTTGGATCTCCAATGATGTACAAGGTCAACCACTTTCTGGGGCCACCTAGCAGGAGCTATAGAGACATCTGCAGATTCCTCCTCTTTGTATGGGGTTTGTAAGTGCCCAGACGAGGTGAAGCAAGGCCTTGGGCCTTCTTTTGGAAGCTCTGGCACTCTCTGACCCTGCTGCAGTTTGACAAGTTTTAGGCGAAAGGACAGGCCATTCATATGCAAAAGCTGATGAACACAGCTTGGGTGGGGTTGTAAATTGGGTGGGGCAGGGTCTCTGGAAATCACCAAGGCAGAGCAAATAGTAATGGCTGACAGTCAGCCCTGAACCGGACAAGTCCCCTCGTTCTCCGCGTCCCGTGCCCCTGTGCAGGAACAATGGTCGCTGCAAGTCCTTCTAAGAGAAAGCCACCCTGAGTTCCTGCCTCAATGCCAGACAATCCACTTTCTCCCCATAAGTGCCTGGGACCACTGAGTCTCACCTGGAACTGGAGTTCAGAGCAAACGGGAGCTTGTATCTCCCTCCCGATTAAAAGAGCAGCACATCCAGGTGCCAGCACTTTCCACACTTCTGCACCTCCTGCCAGTCTCAATGCATCTTTTTCACCTCTCTAGTTGTAGTACTTCCACTCAGCCAGTTTTCTTGCAGTTCTGGGTGGTAGGTGTTCTGGCATTTAGTTGTGGTATTGATGTGGTTGTGAGAGGCAGCAAGTACAGGCACTTACCTATGCCGCCATATTGGTTCTCTCTCAGTGTTGTTATTATTATTATCAAATACATCTGCAATGTAAAATCTCATGAGATGGGAAACTTATGCCTCACTACTCACTCCAAAGTTTGCTGGTTACTTTCTCTTATACAGATGTTCAAATTCAATGATCTCAAACAGCAACATCTGCACTGAATGGACTTCATTCATGCTGGAAAACTGACATTTCTCTAGGAGAGTTGCCAAGTGCATCTCAGAATTACAATATTTTGGACTATCCAAATGGAGCTGCTCTTATTTTTCTATATCATCCAATTGTGTTCAGAAGAGATTATAAACGAGATCCCTAAAGCCACAGAACCAGCAGTACATCAAGAAGCAACTATGATGGTCTACTGCATACTTCTTGGTCCAAAATGTTCACTTCATAGTAGAATCAAGCAGGCAGCAAAATGATTTTCATTCCTTTCTACAATTACAGGTGCTTTAGAATGCTGTCAGGTTAACACTCAACGTGTGTGTGTGTGTGTGTGTGTGTGTGTGTGTGTGTGACATTAGAAGACATTACTCATCAATGAAAAAAAAAAAGACAAGAGAAGGAAAAAGTATCCTGACAGAAATAGATGCCTCTGGGGCTAAGCTGGAAGCCGTTTGTGTGAATAAGAAAGAATAGTGGCCTCTTGGACATTACACAACTTTTTTCCCATTGCACCCATGGGAAGCCATGAATATGGGCTCTTTGACTAGTTTGGCAAAGTAGGCCTCACTAGCAAAACCCAGGAGAAACTGGAAGCAACCATGTCCAGAAAACAAGACACGAACTAGGACATTACCCAACTCCACAAGCATTAGGAGCAAACTGTAGTAAAAAGGGGGAAAATCCAGACATTAGTAAACGTGAAACTGCAAGCATAAATATTCAATGAAAACCAGCATCATGGAGGAAGGCAATAAACTCAACAAATATGGTAATGAGCATCCAGAGAAAGAGTTAATACAAACTTAAATGTAATTAATATATTCAGAGATGTATGTGAGAATAGTTGATAAGTAGCTAGATGGGGGGAAAATGTTGAGGAATTCTACCAGATTATAATGGAAAAGAACACAGATTTTCCAAAATATTAAAAAGAGAATTTTCACAAGGAAAATAGGGACATATGAAGAAATAATGAAAAGCTTTCAGAGCCAAGTAAATATTTGAGGGGCTCAGTTAGTTAAGCATCGTTCTGTGCACTAACGTGTTGCCAGTTCGATTCCAGGTCAAATATACTGGGTTGTGGGTTCCATCCCGGTTGGAACATGTACAAAAGGCGGCCAATAAATGTGTCTCTCTCATGTAGATGTTTTTCTCTCTCCCTCTCTCTCTAATTCTCCTTCCCTCCCTCCATCTCTCTAAGCATGTCCTCGGGTGAGGATTAAAAAAAAAAAAAAAGATTTGAGCCTACAGATTGAAATGGTTTCACAATTATCAAATTAATTGCATATGGGGAAAAAGACCTCCTTTATACACATATTGATGAAAAACCATAATTCAAAAGATGAAGCAAAAAATCCTAAGAGTTT
Organism: Murina feae; assembly: GCA_004026665.1. Classification (NCBI taxonomy): domain Eukaryota; kingdom Metazoa; phylum Chordata; class Mammalia; order Chiroptera; family Vespertilionidae; genus Murina; species Murina feae. The sequence goes on along the minus strand of PVJC01005884.1, from coordinate 38,803 downwards.
CTGTGGGGGATAAGGAGGAGGATGGGGAGAATACCTAAAAAGAAAGAAATTCAGGTTGTCTAGAGATTACCACAGAAGTGAGCCTAAAAAGAATGGATCAAAATCATCTAAGTTCTGTAGGAAAATATGGCCCTAACCGAAGAAACATTCATTTATGAAACTTTTGATCATCTGAACAATAAAAACTCAAATGCTTACGATCTATTCGCTCTCTCTGGTAAATTATCAGAAGATAAACAAACAAAGCTATTTGTGAGGTAGAGAATTATTTTTAAATAAACAAAATTTGCCTCTCTCCTCTAATCATTTCTCCAAAATAAACTTGTCTAAATTTGTTACTTTGAAAAGTTAATAACATTCTAGAAATAAAACATGAGTTCTCAAAAGGGAGCAGGGTGGAGAGTGGGGGATGAAGGGCAGTGAGGGTGAAACAGATCACGTAGAGAGTAAGTACATTATCTCAGAGGTGCTGGAATGATTCCAACCGGCTATTAGAAAACCTCAAGTTGTAATCTAATCTAATAAAAGAGTAATATGCAAATTGGTGTCACTTTGCTACACCTAAGTTGCACCCACCAGACAATCAGAGTGACTATATGCAAATTAACCCAGCCAAGATGGTGGCCGCCAGCCACGGAGCTGGAACAAGCAGGAGGTTTGCCCCAGCGATGGAGGAGGCTAAGGTTCCCGCCTGCCTTGGCCAGCTGTGGCCTCCACTCAAAGCAACAAAGTTTCAATTATAGAAGATAAGTAAATCCCAGATAGCTGCTTCCAGCCAGCCTAGCGGGGCCTTGGACAGCCTGCAAACAGCCATCAGCCCCTCACCCAGGCTGGCCAGGCACCCCAGTGGGACCCCCACCCTGATCTGGGACACCCTTCAGGGCAAACCACCCAGCCCCCACCCATGCACCAGGCCTCTATCCTATATAATAAAAAGGTAATATGCAAATTTACCCTAACAGCAGAACGACTGGGAATGACTGGTCACTGTGACACACACTGACCACCAGAGGGCAGATGCTCAATGCAGGATCTTCCCCTGGTGGCCAGTGCACTCCCACAGGGGGTGCTCTGCTCAACCACAAGCCAGGCTGACCACTGCCAGTACAGCAGTGGTGGTAGAACCTCACCTGCCTCCTCAGCAGTGCTAAGGATGTCCAACTCTAGCTTAGGCCTGCTCACCACTGGCAAGTGGACATCCCCCGAGGGTTCCCAGACTTCAAGAGGGCACAGGCCAGGCTGAGGGATGCCCACCCCCCCCCTTGAGTGCACAAATTTTGTGCACTGGGCCTCTAGTTGATATAGAAATATAATGGTAACCATTATTATGTAAACAGGAATAAAATTTCCAGAGATGACTGGTAGGAGAAGAAAATGAAGCCAACTTAATTCCAAACGAAAATTTTTTAAAAACTAATATTATCCTATATAATAAAAGGATAATATGCAAATTGACCCTAACAACAGAACCACTGAAAATGACTGGTCACTATAACACACAGTGACCACCAGGGGGCAGACACTCAATGCAGGAGCATCAAGCCAGGCTAACGGCTGCCAGTACAGCCTCTCCTGCCTCCTCAGCAGCACCAGGATGTCCGACTGCAGCTTAGGCTCAATTCCCTGGGGAGCGGGCCTAAGCCAGCAAGTGAACATCCCCTAAGGGTTTCCAGACTTCAAGAGGGCACAGGCCAGGCTGAGGGACCCTCTCTCCCCCGAGTGCACAAATTTTTGTGCACTGGGCCTCTAGTAATAAATAACAAGAAAGCATGGCAAAAATAAAAACCAAAGTTGCATGAAAAAGAATAGTCCAAATATGTTAGCAATTATAATCAAGTTTAATGGGTTAAATTTGCTATTTAGAATTCAGAACTTTCAGATTTGCGTGTGTGTGTGTGTGTGTGTGTGTGCGTTCTATCTATATGCTGCTTAAAACAAGAAATCTAACTAAATCACTTATTAAGTGCCAAGAATAAATCATATTGAATTGACCTGTAGTTCTCTGATGGGCGTACTAGGCTGACATTAGAAGACCATGCTCACTAAAAAACAGATAAATTCAAGGTTAATATAAAATTAATTAAATGGCTCCCCAATGAAGAGTAACACCTTATGCCAACCTAGTAGGAAGTTTCTAGTGATATGTTTTAGAATTCTGCCATTTGCCTTGGCCATTTAATTAGATATTTGTAATTTGGGTGAGGGCAACTACGAGATGCAAATCAATTTCCAGACAAAGCTAAACTCTCACCTGGATAAATAATGGACCAACTGCAAGAAGACAAAATTCAAAAGAAATACAGGAAAATCCTGGGAGCCAAAGTCAGGACTATAGAAGGCTCGAGAGGAATCAGTTGGCTTAGTAGCAGGAGGTCCGAGTAGCCTGAAAGGTCTTAGCCAATGGTAAACTGAAGTCATTAGTGTGAACTGGTTGCCAACAATTCATTTGGTCTTGGGCTCTGAGGGAGAAAAAGAGCAGAGCTGCACCCTTTCCATTCAGCAACCAGTGGTCAGAGAGAATCAAATGCAGTGTGACCAGGGAAGGCTGACCATATTGGAGATGTAACTCCAGACAGCTGCAAAAGAGAAGCAGTTTTAGAATATGTTTCACTTGTCTTCAGATACTCACAAGACTGCCATGTGGAAAAGAAATTAACTTGTCCCTGTCACTCCCAGAGTACAGAATTAGGATCAATGCCTGGAAATTCCGGAGAGGACGTTTTCAGTTTAATTCGAGGGAAGTTTTAAATAAATGGGGATGTTCCTAAAACTGAAAGTGGCCCATCATTTGATATTTCTGGTACTGGATAATTTGCACATTAGGTATGCTGGAAAGAGAGGTTAAGGCATCAAATATTGTTGGTGTAAATAATATTTGTATTACAAACAATAATTATTTGTAGGATAATTTCCAGCCCTGTGATGTATTTTGACTAGAGTGTGTATCTAAACTGAACCATTTGTTCAAACTGAAATATGCTTCAATAAGCAGGTTCAAGCCCCACCTCCTCTATGAAGCAAATCATGACAAAAACAGACCATATCTTCCACAGTGTCTACCTCCAGCATTAGACCATTTGAAGATCAACTGCAGAGTCTTATTTTGCTTCCTAAAAAGTATATTTGAAATAGTCCATCTCCCAACTATATGACAAATGCCTGAAGTCATGGAACCTCTATCTACTAGGCACCCTGGTAGCCACTGAAATTAAACATGCTGGCTTATCACTTCTCTTGCTTTTTGCATATAGCACCTATTTAATGTTTTTATAGTCACCAATAAATTCTTGCTGTGAAAGTGATGAAATACACATTACTTCCTTGGGAGTTCCCGGGTCCCCTATACCCCGTTGATAAATCAAAATTCCAGAATTTTTCTACTTAAAACTTCCAAATTCTCTAATGAGAATAATGGTTACAGAAACTAAAATCCATTTTTTGCAACTTTTGCAGATAATAAAATCTGCCTTCTTCCTTTCTCTTCTTACCTTAGAACATATCAATAGCTGACCTTAAAAAAACAAAGATTTTGAAGAAATAAAAGCCACAATTTGGGATTCTCTAGAGTACAGGATAATAGTAGCAGTCTTGTACTCTGCAGAAGCATGGCTATGTCTCTTCTTCAATGCAGTTTGGCAAGACTGTAGCTCTGTATTAATAGTTTCCTCGAAAACATGGCTTTGGATAAGGAAACAGCTTCAGATGAAATAGGTGGCCTTGCCCTATCCAGTTTGACTCAGTGGATAGAGCGTCAGCCTGCAGACTGAAAGGTCCCAGGTTCGATTCCAGTCAAGGGCACGTACCTTGGTTGTGGGCACATCCCCAGTAGGAGGTGTGCAGGAGGCAGCTGATCGATGTTTCTCTTTCACTGATGTTTCTAACTCTCTATCCCTCTCCCTTCCTCTGTGTAAAAAATCAGTAAAATATATTTTTTTAAAAAACAGAGTGGCCTTGCCTAAGGATTGAAAATACTAAAGCAATAAAAGAAACGAAAAGGAAAATTTTTCTTCTGCTAAGTTTATAATAAATGCTCATCTTTGTGGATAAACTGGAAGAGGGGATAAACATATGCACATTTATTTTTAAATTTGTCATTAGTATTCAAATAAAGTTTGAAAATGTGAAATTATAATTGCTTTTCTAGACTTAAACAGGCTGCTTTAGACTCAAAGCTCAAAAACATGGCAAGTTACTAGAAGAAAAATTTGGAATTCAACTTGATAGCCATATCCAAGATGATGTAGACTCACTTAAAATGCACAAGCCCGTTGCATGACTCAGGCTTAGCACTTAATAATGTAACAGGTCTGGCCAAAAATGACAAATCTGAAGTTACCAACTAAAAATTAAAAGTACTTATAACCAAAGTTATAAAAACACAAATGCACAAGTGACCCTAAGTATCTTATATGGATAACTGTCCAGACATTCATTTAATTAAATCATTTGGGAGAAGTTGGAGATAAAAAGTATTCAGCCCAGCTGGCAGGGCTCAGTGGTTGAGCATGGACCTATAAACAAGGAGCTCACTGATTCCTGGTCAGGGCACATGCCCAGGTTGCGGGCTCAGTCCCCAATATGGGGCATGTAGGATGCAGCCATTCAAGGGATTCTCTTTCATCATTGATGTTTCTCTCTCTCTATCCTTCTCCCTCACTCTGAAATCAATAAAAACATATTTTAAAAAATTCATGTTTTCCAGGGTTCTGATATCTGTCAGTTCGATTCATGTCATCATGGCTTTTTGATGCAGGCTTAGAATACCTGCTTAGTCTAACTACTTTGTAAAAACTTACTGATGTATATTACATATACTGAACTTAGGAGAACATAGATCTAACCACAGCCACAAATAATAATAGAGGTAATGAGACAGTTAGCATAGGAACAACCATAAGAACCTCCTCAAGACATTCTACCCTAAGCAGCAATGGAATAGGGTTGTGGTACGACAACCAACTCTGACATCCATGGGGAAAATTTAGAAAGAGAGAATATTGTACTTATGATAATAACAAATTTTAAGCTAATTTGAGTGCTTCTATCGGCCAGGCTCTATGCTCCTCGTGTTTATTTGCATTATCCCATTTAACCTTCCTGACCACACTATGAAATAGGTCCTATGGTCCTCAGTTAACAGATGGGCATATTAAGCAATAAAAGGTCAATGACATGCACAAGGTCACACAGGTGCTAAGTGTCAGGGCCACAATTGCACAACACCCATGATTTTAGTTATTATCTTATATGGCCTCAATGTTAGTAGAGTACATAATATTCCTTTGGCATTCACAAGAGGTAATAAACTGATTCTTCTGCTTTTAAATTTTTTTCTCATGTAATTTTAGCCAGATTGTACTATCTGTACTTAGTATGTCTGATATTTAAAAAGCACATCTGGCACAATATGTGCTTTATGAATTACAGGGACATAAATTAATCACATTATTACATCATTATCTCTCATTTGTATGAGAATTCAAAATTGTAATTTCAAATGTTTCTGTCTACAAATCATGTAGTTATGTATCATTTTGTATTGAAGGAGTAACACATGTATATTAAAAAACAGCCCTACCCAGTTTGGCTCAGTGGATAGAGTGTCGGCCTACAGACCAAATCAATCCTGGGTTTGGTTCCAGTCGAGTGCATGTACCTTGGTTGCAGGCTCCTTCCCAGCCAGAGCCCTGATCAGGGAGCGTGCAGGAGGCAACCAATCGATGTGTTTCTCTCACATCAATGTTTCTCTCTGTCTTTCCCTCTCTCTTCTTCTCTAAAACATCATTGGAAAAATATCCTTGAATGAGGATTAAAAACAAACAAACAAAAGCAAGGAAAAAATATTTATCTTTCTGCCACTCAAACACAACTGTTAACATTTTGAGAAACATGTAATTTAGAGCTTAAAAAAATATCATTCGATTATTCATATAAACATGATTTCCCTAACACAGCCCATAATTCAGAATCAGAAAAAAAAATATTTTTCAAGCGTTGAAAAGACCAATGAACATTATTTATGTAACTAGTGGCCTGGTGCACAGATTCATGCACATTGAAAGGAAATTAATTAGAAGAAAATATTTTAATATCGCTAATCACCCTTTCTCTATACTAGAAGTGTCAGAGGTGAAATAAAATTAGTAAACTGTACATGAAAATAATATATAAATTGATTAATAAAGTAACATTATATAACAAAGACATGATATGAAAACAACAAAAACATGATATAAAAATGATATAAAAACATTGATACAATGACTGATAAATTGATTAAACTTATTTTAATATCTCCTGTATACCACACTAAAGGTTAAAACACTTTCAGAGTGCTTGACTAATTTCCCTTGTGATGAAGTATTTATAACTTTAATGTCACACACTCTTTGAACTCGAGAGAAAGCAACATATAACTGACCATGTCCGAAAACGTCAGGTAGGAATATTCCTACTCTGTCTAAAGTTTGTCCTTGTCAATTATTATAGTCATTGCTAATGCTGGCATCATGAGAAACTGTCTTCAAATTAATTTAAATGGGAGGGCAGTGTCAAGACAGGGCAGATCAATTCTTAGAATCAGAACAACATCTGCTTCTTCAGATCTTGTTAATACTTCAGCCTCAATTATGTTAGGTCATAATCTTGTGATAATAAATCTAGTACCATTACAAAGACCCCACTTACTATTAAGATTTCTCAATAGCATGATGATTGCACCTACTTTCAATTTTAATTTATGACACAGTGTTCCCAAAGGAGTAATAATATTAAGAAATTTGATGGGAAAATTTTCCTTTTCAGCATCATCCATTGAATCAATGGAATCATCACTCAAATAGGTGTGAAAATCTCCATCAAGTGTATCCAAAATTTCTTCATTTAATTTATGAACATGCTCATTTTTAGGACAATCAACTTACCCTTTTATAGATATAGAATAAACTTGCTTAATTAGACCTGCTTTCTCATTTAGCTAAACTTAGCCCAGTGAAGCACCCCAACTTCTCTCTCAGGTAACTGTCAGCAACACAGCAGTAAATATCAGCACAAAGCAGATTATTATTGTAGATAACCCAGAGAGAACAAAGGGTGAAATATTTAACTGCAGCAGTGTTTGACTATATCCTGCGCAGAGAGAAAACCTGAAGTCATGTTCAAGGTCCACCATTTCTTACTTCTTTTCAGTTGGGTCAAGTTTCAAAGCTTTCTAAATCTCTCTTCTCTGGCTAATGAAAAGAAAATAGGATTCTACCAAGTCTCCTATCTACCTGCTCCAGGACTTCTGTGAGGATCATATGAGATGAGGCATAGGAAAATGCTTCACAGACATTTGGTTAACCTGTAAAATGTTTGGACCTGGCTATAAAGCAAGTCATGTTCCTGGGCTGAAGAAACTGCAAGGAGGCTAATTGCCAGGGAGAGGAAGCCAGGTATTGCACTTGGCACCCAAAGCTGGGCTGGGCTGTGGGCCTCATTTTGCACCATGGGGTCTCAGCAGCACTGACTGTGATTCGGTGGGCTGTGGCTCTGGGGTGGTGGTGGGGCCTGTGTCCAACTTGGGGGAAACTGAGTGTTGCTTTGTGGGCACAGGTCCGAGATGCCGTTTCTCTGTAAACAACCAGTACACACCATGGCAGCTCCTGTATTGAGCGTTGGCCCCTTAATGGTCAGTGCGCATCATAGTGACCAGTCGGATGGACACTTAGCATATTAGCCTTTTATATTTATAGACTAGAGGCCCGATGCACGAAATTCGTGCAAGGTCCTTGGCCCCACCCCTGGCCCCCCCGCTGCTGTGGCTGGGGGGAGGAGGGTCTCTGCCACAACCCCTGCCCTCTGCAGCTTTGTCCGGAAGGATGTCCAGGAGGACGTCCAGTCTAATTTGCATATTAAGCTTTTATTATTATAGATTCCCACATGGAGGCCAAAGAAAAATTTGTTTAGCCATCATTAAAATTTTCTGGAAATAAAAAGACATTTTATTATTCCTCATGCACAGTAACATCCATCTTCAGTGCACATTCAAGAAGTATGTAAACAGGCATTCTAGGAATGCCTTCTCCATTTCTCAGTAAATTGACTTCCCAAAGGATGCTACTCCACAGTGACTTAAACTATACGGATGCTCTAAGCTGCAGTTCTTTACATGGTCCATGATGGTCTCAAAGGGTGCTTTTGACCAAGAAAAACAAAAAAAATGAAAACAGCAAAATGAAAGAAGACTTTACAATCACACCTGCCCAGCTCTCCCTTACCGTAGTTTTTTCTAAGCTACCAACTTTTCAGTAAGTTGGTGGCAGGCTGGGATGAGAAACCAGGTTCTCCATTTCCTGATTCACATCCTTCCTAGACCTAATGAGAGAATCTATTTATTTAGTGGTTAGCATATAAATACTATTACTACTATTTAAATGGTGGTAGAGAAATGACATGTAACTTGAACTATACTACTCACTACACACTCACATGTTTGCTTTCACTAAATACACAGGAATTCATAATAGGCTTCGTGTGCCTCTGCTTACCATCAAGAACTCGAATCCCACTGTCTGTTTTCATCCCTGCTCCCTCCTCATTCCAAAGGGACCCAAGAAGGGATTCTGCCTGTACCATTCTGGTTAAGACAGTTATCATGCGATCCCTGCTTCCCACAGCTTTTATTTCGCTCTCATTTCAAACCTTAATCCAGAGGTGCTAGGCGACTATCGATTTGATCAGGATGAGAAAGTAAAGGCATTGTACAATTATGAGAAGGCAGACTGCTGAAAGGAAAGAGTGAGTTTCTATATTCTCAGGACCAAGGATGTTTACCTTCTCAATGGTGCCTCTCTGAGATAACCTCTCCACTTCTGGTTAAGATATACCTTCAAACCACATCCAACCCATTCTACAGATTGATACAAGGCATTATATCAAGTGAAAATCAAAAATGGCTTGAGCCCTAGATGGTGTGCTAAACGGTTAGAGCATCAGCCTGTGCACCTAAGGGCCCAGGGTTTGATTCCCAGTCAAGTGCACTTACCATGGTTTCAGGTTCAGTTTCCACCCCTGGTCAGGGTATGTGCAGGAGGCAACCAGTCTCAGTGTCTTACGTGTCTTTCTCACATCACTCTCATCCTCTCATATTCTCTCTCTCTCTCTCTCTCTCTCTCTCTCTCTCTCTCTCTCTCTCTCTCTCTCGTTCTCCTCTCTCTCCCTCCCTTCTCCCTTTTCCTTCTCCCTTCTCCCTCCCATCTACTCTCTCTGAAAGCAATGGGAAAAATATCCTCAGGTGAGGATTAACAAACAAAAACATGGTTTCAGAAGAAACCAAGTGACACATCATGCTGTGCTTATAGATTTTTCTAAATTTAAATGAAAACTCTTTTTGTCTTATTCACTTTTTCACTTAAAGATATTTATAAAATATTATTTTATATAATAAATTGAAGGGAATTTTCCATTTAAAAGAAATTTCCATTGGTTATTAATAGACTAACTAAACTGAAGTCAGCAACTTCTCTGAATCCTCTGAGGATAGCTAGGCATTTGGTAGGCACATAATCACTACCTGATGACTGGCTGAGCCCTTAAAAAGAATATTTCTCCCTGTCTTATCTTTAATGCTCTATTCAGGTTACTACTAGAAAACACATGCCTACAAAAACCCCATGAGGTGGAATCCAACTCTCTCTTCCCAAAACGTAGCAAAATTCATGTACAAAAGTCTCAGAATTTTTAAAAGTATATATTTCAATAAGTTGTTTCAATCATTGAGCCTCCTATGGATTTGAAAAGTCATCATAAAAATATAATACATATCTTATGAATGTTTGTTTTTATTTACCCGTTACACAATTTTTTTAAAATTTAAAATTTTTTTCCAAAGAATGCTTTTAGTGGAACAAACTTTCTATAAAGTTCAAACTTCATTAAAATGTCTTTTTACTTTAAATTTTAAAAAGGAAATTTTCTTGGTCCTTAATCTTTTGTTCTTAACACCAGTCACTGTAAAAACAAATAGTTAAGGGTAATGAAACACTGCAATCATGGCTAAATTGACCTAGATCAAAACAAGACAAGTCAAAACAAAAACTAAACATTGACTCTAACACAAGCCACTGGCAGCATTCCCAGAAGGTCACCAAACTTGGACTTGAGAAAACTGTCAATGTTTCCTGAAATTTTCAACCATATCTTCTGAGTTTTTCATTAGTGAAAACCAAAATGTCAAAGAAATAATAAAGGGGGAGTTGGAGAGGGGCTAAATTAAATCCTTAGAAAAGACAAACCTAGTGGAAAAGATTATCCTTTTCACAACGGATACCTACAGATTAATTTATTGTCACTGGGCACATATTGTTTTCAGTGGTTTTTCAATAAGGAAATCTTTGGAATAAATAAATGAAACCAAACTGGGTTAAATAGGATAAGAAGACCTACAAAAAACACTCTCCCCTGGAATTTGTGCCTCTTGTTACATGATCTGATTTTTCAGAAGGCAAGGTAGGTGAATGAAAAATGCAGAGTAGAAGACAGGAAACTTGAGCTGCTATCCTGGGCCACCAGGAGCCCTTTGCCAAGAATGATGCCTCCAAGCCTGTTTCCTCATTTATATTATACAAAAACCTAACCTCCGTAACTGTTCTAAAAAGTTTATGAGTACACGGGAATCCCATGGATATAGTTAATAGACCTCTCTTTATAAAGGACACAATTACATTATTCCTTTTCACAATAAATTAACCAAACGAATTAATTTTTTTTAATCAGGTTGAGCATCAGCATTCTAAATAACTGTTCTCAAGGGATTCCAAAGTGCAGTCAAGTTTGAGAACCATTGACTTAAAGCAGTGACTCTTAACGTGTGGTCTCAGGCCAGTAGCATCAGTATCTGGGAATTTTCACAGATGTTCAAAAGGCTGTATTATTTTCTGAGAAACTTGAAGTACTTCATGTATTCTGAAAACAAATGCCCCCACTAGCTAAAACAGAAGAAAACAAAACATCAAACAAAGATCATATAAATGGCTACTTCTTTTTCAGGGTCCAGTTTTCTGAGGTAAAAACAGAAAAGAGAGCTTCAGCTTAAACCATTCATTAATGCCCAGAGTAAAAGAATTGCAAATTCTGCCCTAGCCTGTTTGGCTCAATGGATAGAGCATCGGCCTGCGGACTGAAGTGTCCAGAGTTCCATTCCAAGTCAAGGGCACATGCCCGGGTTATGGGCTCAATCCCCAATAGGGGGCATGCAGGAGGCAGCCTATCAATGATTCTCTCTCATCACTGATGTTTCTTTCTCTTTCTTCCTCTCCATTCCTCTTTGAAATCAATAAAAAATATATATTTAAAAAAAGAATTGCAAATTCTTATTAAGTATTTACTATGAGCCAGACACTGTTAAAAAAAATTTCAAATATGTCAACTCACTCCTTACAACAATCCTTCCGGGGTAGGTACTAGGACCCCACTTTTACTAATTAGAAAACAGAAGCAAAAATCAGGTCACGTAACTCATCCAAGTTCAAACGACTAATAAGTCCCAGAGTCAGGGGCAAGGCTAGGCAGGCTGGCTGAAGAGTGTATGTCCTTTTTGTTGTTAATCCTCATCCAAAGATATTTAACATCGATTTTTAGAGAGAGTGAAAGGGAAGGGGAGAGACAAAGAGAGAGAAACATCGATGTGAGAGAGACACAATGATAGGCTGCCTCCCTCGAAGGCCCCGACCAGGACCAGGGACCGACCTGCAACTGATGGATGTGCCCTTGACTAGAATCTAAGCCAGGACCCTTCAGTCTGACAACCAACCAACCCTCTGTTCACTGAACCAACCAGCCAGGGTGCAGGAGCGGGATAGAAGAGGTCAATGGGGGAAAATGGGGGGACATATGTAATACTCTCAACAATAAAAATTAAAAAAAAAAAACAGGTAGGGCAAAGAATGTGACTTTAATCATGAGGTGGAGAAAGTTGAGAAACTCAGCATCCATAGCTAATTCTCTTTGAGATTAAACCACCTGCCAGAAATCAGCATTTCAACTTTGTTTTCACAAGAATGATAATGAATCAAGCTAAAGAATTACAGTTGCATGCTGAGCAGTGTAATCTAAAGATAATAAATAACAAAATTAAAACATGTACCCATTTTCTGTGACGTGTTTACTCACAAGACTTTCAGGACTGGATTTAATAGTAAAACAATCCACTTTAAAACAAATAGGCCCTCAAAATGAACCCAAATGAATGCCAGGTAACTCTTATCAAAACCTTTCTACGTGAGCCAGGTTATGTAAATCAAGTGCAATTACACAGACTTGTTCATGATCATCTCTGCTCCAGGCCTTATGGAGAATTATCAAACGACCGCGGGGCATTGCAATATTGATCGTTCCTAATTGGCCACATCCTGTCACTGAATTGCAACATCACATACTCTCTTAGCTCTTCAGTGAAATTATCCAGAACATTAATTTGAGTACTGAGAGTCTGAATTCGCTTCCACAAGCCTTCATTTTTTCCCATCAAGAGATGTATCTCTGATCTTCCCTTTTCATCCCCACAGCTATTCATTTCATACAGTTAGCCAAACAAAAATCTCTGCTTATACTAAAATGTAATTATACTTAATTTAATAACTTTAAATTCTCATTCTATTCAATTTAATAACGTTAAATGGTCATTTCAACAGTATCCTAATAAAGACCTGATTTCCTATATGGAAGAGTCACTAAGATGTTTATATGCTGGAACTTGGATTATGTTTAGTCTTTTAGAAGTCATGCAAGTTTGGTAATAGGCAGGGTATGATCTTTTGCATTTGAAATGCAAATCAAAACTACGAGATACCACCTCACACCCATCAGAATGGCTATTATCAACAAGTGTTGGAGAGGTTGTGGATAAACAGAAACCTTCATTCACTGATGGTGAGAATGTAAACTGGTATAGCCATTATGGAAAACAGTATGGCAGTCCCTCAGAAAATTAAGAATAAGTTACCATATGAGCCAGCAACCTTTCTTCTGGGTGTGTACCTGAAAATTTTATTCACAAAAAGATTTATGTACCCCTGTGATCATTGCAGCATTATTCATGGTGGCTAAGTCATGAAAACAACAGAAGTGTCCTTTGATTGGTGATTAGATAAAGATGTGGTATACACATACAGTGGAATACTACCTAGCCATAAGAAAAGATGAAATACTGCCATTTAGGACAACATGGATGAATCTTGAGAATATCATGCTAAGTGAAATAAGTCAGATAAAAAAAGTCAAGAACCATATGATTTTACTCATATGTAAGATATAAAACTGAAAACAACAAATGAACGAACAAGACAAACAAAAATTCATAGATACTGACAACAATATGATGGTTACCATTAGAAAATGAGAGGGGGGGTAATAAAAGGTAAAAGTGGTCAAATATATGGTAACAGAAGGAGATTTAACTCTGTGTGGTAAACACACAATGCAATATAAAGATGATGTATTATATAATTGTACACTTGAAACCTATATAATTTTATTAACCAGTGTCACCCCAATCCTATATAATATCCTATATAATAAAAGGGTAATATGCAAATTGACCCTAACAACAGAACTACTGGGAATGACTGGTCACTATAACACACACTGACACCAGGGGGCAGATGCTCAATGCAAGAGCTGCCCCTGGTGGTCGGTGCACTCCCACAGGGGGAGCTTTGCTCAGCCACAAGCCAGGCTGACTTCTGCCAGTACAGCGGTGGTGGTGGAGCCTCTCCTGCCTCCTCAGCAGCACTAAGGATGTTTGACTGCAGTTTAGGGCTGTTCCCCACTACCAAGTGGACATCCCCCAAGGGCTCCTGGGCTGCCAGAGTGATGTCTGACTGCCAACTTAGGCCCAATCCCCCAGGGAGAAGGCCTAAGCCAGCAGGTGGACATCCCCCGAGGGGTCCCAGACTATGAGAGGACACAGGCTGGGCTGAGGGACCCCCCCCACCCCCAGCGCACAAATTTTTGTGCACCAGGCCTCTAGTAAGTTTAATAAAAATGTTGCAAAATGAGTCAGAAAAAGGTACTCAAGTTAGTTAGAAATCTAATAGTCATTTTATCACTGAAATTAAAGGAGAATCAAGACTACTTTCAAAGCTCAAAATCATTGGCATCCTTTTTGGAATATAATATTTTTTTTCCAGTATAACCATTTGATCCTAAGAGAATCATCTGGATCAGGTCCAATCAAATAATGTGAAAGAAATTGCTTTTAGTATATATGATTTTGAAATTAATGCAATTAAGAAGAGAAATGACCTTTAAGTGACCTGAACTACCCTTTTTGCCAATTTAGGCCTGTCCTTGCTGTGTGTCCTCATTTTGCTTTGTCTTCTATTGTCTTGAACAAATCTTGATGTAACTGGTAAAGATTTCTTTTTATTCGCTCAAGAAACTAACACCAGACAGCACTTTCCAACTGGTTCTCTTGGAGTCCTCAGTGTGATGCCCTTATGATGCCCCCTTCCTATATGAATTTTCTTTCATAAGAACGATATCCTAGATAGTGTGTGTTTAAAACTATTTAAATGTGAATGTAAGTAGATTATACACTCCACCATATGCTGAAATCCTTCACCATAGAGAGGGAATGCAGATAAAAACAAGGCTGTTCATTTGAAGTTAGGCTACTGAAAATTTTTTTTCTAGAAAGTTCTATCTAAAACACACAATAAAATTCTGAAGATAACCTGAGGTTATCCATATGTTCACACTCAGGTAAAAAGCAAAAATTTTAAGTCCTAAGGGTGATGTTGGCATGTAAATAAATACAAAACCTGACCGTGTTATCAGTATCTGTACTTTTTATATCAAGGTGTTTAGATTAGATTTTCTCTTTCCAGTTTGTGTGCGGTATGTGCATATTTTAAGCTAACGGATATTTAATTTACTCTGTGAAACATTTTAGAAGAATTACTTCATTTAACTCAGGCAACAATTTTGAAGTACACATTATACTGCTACAGTCCCATTTTACAGATGAGGAAAGTGAGGCTTGGCGAACGTATGCCACCATCCAAGAGCATGGGGAAGCAGACCAGCAGATGTAGAACCTGCGACTTGAGCCTCAGACCAAGGCCCGTGCTCCTAACCACTATCTCCATTTCTCCCAGTTTTCTCAACACAAGCTTAGTGCCTGTCCTTTAACATATACCTCAATCAGAACTTGGCGCTGACAGCAGCAGGAAAATAAACATTCTCGGTACAGAAAGTCTTGGTACAGTTAGCACTGTGTTTGCCCCAGCACACGCGCTGGGACTGGAGTCATGCCTATTCTAGCTTTTTTAGCCAATGTCAGATTTTCAGATTTTCTAATCCTCTTAAGCTTATTTGCAAAGCCATTTTTACTTCTGTACTAATGACTAAGAAAAAGCTGGATTTTTTTTTTAGCCAAAATTTTGAAATCTCAGGTCTCTATTAAAAGAGGGGGTGGGCCCTAACCGGTTTGGCTCAGTGGATAGAGTGTCAGCCTGCGGACTGAAGGGACCGGGATTCGATTCCTGTAAAGGGCATGTACCTTGGTTGCAGGCATATCCTCAGTCGGGGGTGTGCAGGAGGCAGCTGATCAATGTTTCTCTTTCATTGATGTTTCTAACTCTCTATCCCTCTCCCTCCCTCTCTGTAAAAAATCAATAAAATATATATTTTTTAAAAGGGGGGGGTGGATTGAGGGGGGAGCGCCACTTCAGACATCCCAGAGACCTGTAATGCTGAATTCCCTCTCACTCTGGAGAATTGGCACGAATCCCTGAAACCTCCAATTGCTTTTTAAAACGAGACTGCATATGAGTCCTGAAATGTGCGTTGATGACATTACTGATCTGGGATCATGTCATGGGGGGCCAAAGGTTCGTGTGATTATAGCTAGAAGACTCGCAGGTACCTTTCTTCTTTGGCTTCAACTCTGGAAAAAAAAAATTCCTAATCTCTCCTTAAAGCACGTATGCTAATTCCACTATGTAAAAACTGCTCCAGATGATGGCAAGCATCTGTCCTTTATGGGATCCTAAAGTCCACAATATACCTTAGATTTTCCAAAAATGGTCTGCTTCCGCCCCCATCCCTCTGGGGAGGGGCTTTGCAGGTGCTTGCCCTTACCCTAGCTGAGATCCAACGCAAGCTCTCCAAGTGCGTAAACTCTAGCATCACCCGAGGGCTCACGAACACAGAGAGCGGGGCCCTGGGGTCAGCTCCGCCCCAGATTTTGCATTTCTAAGGGTTCCCAGGTGACGCTAAAGCTGCGGGCCAGAGACCACATTTGGAGAACCACGGCTCCAAATCTCTGGTTCCCAATCTACTCCACACCGGAATCACCTGATAACAGTTTTCTACATGTGGACGCCCAAAGTCCCGCGCCCAGATATTCTGATTCCATTGGACCGGGATGCTGCGCGAGCACCGAACTTCATTACGCTCCGCTGGTGAGGCTACTGCGCAGCGAGCACCAGGAACCGCTGGTCCTCCCCACGCGGCCCCCAGCCCTGCGCGCCCGCTGCCCGCTCGGGGCGCACCGCGTGTGGACGCCACAGCCCCTTCCAAAGAGATAAGGGCAGAGAGAGATGAGTTTAGGGGAGTAAATGCCCGCACGTTCTTCCTTCTCGGAAGCCAAACACCGAGGCAGAAATCCGCGCCCAGGGAACCTCTATATTCATTAACACCCAAGTAACTTTGCAAGACAAACTCCTATATCCATCCTCCAAGCCGGGCGCGGAGTCTACCTCCCGTTTCACGGAGCATGTCAGCGCCTGGAGAAAACTGCACCCGCAGAACCGCCAAAATGCCCAACTGCAGCCCCGGGGGACCAGCTCTGAAGCCCCCTAATGGTCATTCTGGCCAGGAAAGAGGAGAAAGCGGTAACTCCTTACCTGGCGCGGCGTCCAGGGTCGGGGTGCCGTCGCAGGCAGCTGCGTTTTGCACCAGGGGTACAGGGTGTCCCGGAAGGTGACCAGCCCCAGGGCCACGGGAAAGCTGGGCTGCAGCGGGTTTGCCGCCCTCCGCCCGGAGCCTACGTCCCGGCAGCGCCCGTGCACAGCGCCGCGGCTCCGGAACTCGCTCTTGGCCCTGGAGGCGGAGCCCTGGAGATAAGGTTCGCGCTCCCCACCCGCCCCCTTTCCGGGGCGAAGGCCAGAGGGTGGGTTTTGGATCTGGATCTCCAAGTGCGAACTGTTAGTGGAAGCCTGATAGAAACATACTTCCGATCCTGCTGGGGCCAGAAAATGCACTCCTGGGAGGAAACAAAGATAAAGGCAACTCCAACTCGGAGGTTGCAAGGACAAGCACTAAGCGGGACGGGGGGCTGGGGGCCGTCCTCCCTGGGCGGGTGAGAAGGGGCCCTGGGGCAGCCACCCTAATCCGCCCTCAGGACAGCAAACTGACTGATGTGCCTGCCTTTAACCTAAGGTAACAGCTGCCGGAAAACCTGAGAGGAGTTCACTCCAGACAGACAGGCAGTTACCTCCCAGGATTCAGGAATTGCAGGGAAGTCGTGGAATGAGGGCACTGCCTTCTGACAATAAAAGGACGCTCTGTGCTCTGCCCCTTTTTGTCCATTCTTCACAGAGCAGTCGGGAAGTTCTGGAACATTCCTGTGCCTCCCACTCCACTGCTTTCTGGTCCACAGCTGGCTCTCACCTGTCCCCCTCCCCACTTCTCACTCGGGTTCCCCAGCAGTATGGCCGGTGGCGTTTCCTATCCACACCGGTGTGTTCTCTCATCTGCTATTTCTTCTGTTTCCAAAGCTCTGCTCCAGACCATGTCATGATTGCCTGCTTCTCGTTCAAGTCTCAAGTGTCACTTCCGGAGAAGTCTTTCCTGCACAACCCATCCAAATGGAAACCCCCACAACCATGCCCATCCCCTAACCCCACTTCTTTTAAAATTTTATTATTTTTTTTGTTACTCTTGTATTGACTCCATCTCAAGGGAGCTCTATGAGGACAGAGAATTGGTCTTATACCCAGCTTTATTCTCTGCATCTAAAGCAACACCTGGAACACAGGAAGTGTTTAATAAATATCAGCTGAATGAATGAGTGGGTTAGTATCTCCCCAAGAGAGACTCTTGACAAAGAAATGGCTTCCTTCAGTATATCCTACTGAATTCAAGGCCAAATATAAACAACAGGAATGATAATCATTTCCTGCATTTCTTCTTTCATTTATACATTCGAGTTATAGCCCATTGTTATGCAAATATGTTCATGGGTCATATCAATGAACATATTAAAAAAGTTCCAATATGAAGACATGGATAACAATTTTAAACAATAGTTTTATTAATGAAGAGAATACATTCCAAATTCTCAGCAAATAGCCTCTTCTACTTTGCAGAGAAACCAAAGCCTGCCAAAACCAAACCTACACCCAACTGTTTCTTGGCATCTATTAAAATAGAAAAGGGCTCCCCCACATTTCTCTGTCCCACCTCTTTCTGTCTCCTTAGAAACCACACCATTGGTGGTTCCATCATCATCTTTTATATCTTTAAGCTCTTCCTCTTTAATAGCTTATTTGAATGTACTCTAGGCTCTCCTATCCCAACTCATTAGATACTGGACTTCTTACCACTTCCTAAAACTGCTCCAGCCAAATTTGCTAACCATCTCCAGTATTCAATGGGCCAGTGGTACTTTATCAGATTCTGATTCAGAAGGATTGTGGGGAGCCGGCACTCAGCCCCACAGCGTCTTATGTGCCACGCCAGCTCAGCCTGGTTCAGTGACCCTGAGTGGGGGTGGTGAAAGGCTTAGAAAAGACAGACAAGAGAATGAAAGCTGGGTGCCAATGGGATGCCGCCAACCCTCCCCCCTCTGCTGGAGAGAGACAATGACCACCCCACAAGCCATGTCTTTATTTAATAGCAGATGCCACGAGGCAAATAAGTGCGTGATCAAGTTGTTTACAACATTCTGGTGGGTTTCAATCCTACTCAACTACATGCACCTGAACTCTATCAAGCCCACATCACACAGGCGCGTGGGGCCACGTGTTCAGACCATAGCTTCAAGCTTACAACTATAGCTGTTGGCTATAATTGTGCTGAGAAGGCTCTGCAATGAGAGGCAATGAGAGGACTGTGCCCTCTCCTCAGTCCAAGGCTTGAACCTGTCCAAAACACTATAGCCTCACCCCACAAAGGATGATGATGGGGCCCAGTGATCTGTAGTCTGCAGAAGCTGGCCCCTAGATTATCACAGTTTTTGTTAAGACTATTGCACAGACCACCTGTCAGTTCTTTCCTTTCTGAATCTCTCAGTAGTTTTTGACCTAGTTAGTCCCTACTCTATCCATCTTGAAATGTTTTCTTTCCCTGTCCTTATTAACTTTTCACCTACTTAACTGTCTCTGCTATGGGGTCCTCTTCTTCTATCTCTAGGTGTTCAGCCCTAAGCCTTCTCTTCTCCCAGTGAACTCTATTTCAGCCATGTTACACATTCCCATAGCTTCTCTGATAGTTAGGATTCTTAACATGGGATCCATGGTTAGCCATCAGGGAATCGGTTGATCCCTAAAATTTCTGTCCAGTATTCTGCATACATATGTGTTAATTTTTCTGGAGAGAGGTTTTTCATATCCTTCTAGATTATCAAAGCATGACCTGCTTCTTGCTATTCCACCCATAGGAAGGTGAAGAGCCCTTCATCTACTCGCATGTCTACCAGATTTCTCTCCCCACCTTGCAGCCAGTATCCCCACTGTTTGCTGGACATCTTCACTCGCATGAATGACACACACTTCAAAAACATATGGTCAAACCTGAGTTTATCTTTCTGTCCCCCTCTGTACAATATACACAAACAAACAAAAAACAACCTGCTCCTCCTCTCTACATTCCCTGTCTTTGCCAAAGGCCCGCCACTTATCCAATTGCTCAAGATAGGACTTTGTGATAGTCTCCACTCGAAAATTAATCTGACCCTGTCCTCATTCAAGCACCAACATGATTTTCTAATACCTTAAAATAAGCTCTGAACTCTTCAACCTTTCTCCACAGCTGCTGCCTTGCTTATCTCTCCAACCTCAGTACCTGCCACTTCCTCCCCACCTCCTTACTGCCTTGTCCTCTAAACACTATCCATACTGAACTGCTGCTGCCACAGACCCTTCGTGCCCAGATTTCCTTCCTATGGAAACTGCGATGGGATCCATTTATGTTGTTTTAAACTGCAGAGATCGAAGTAATTTGTTACACAACAATTAAAAATTAGCACAGTAAGCTTAAGTCCAGCTCTTCTAATATAAGGTGATGGAAGATGATTTGACTTTTGGTGGTGGGCACACAATGCAATCTACAGATCTTGTAACATAGAAATCTACACCTGAAACCTATGTGATTGTATAAGTCAATGTCACCCCAATAAACGTAATAAAGATATATAAATCAATAAAAAGATCTTAGGTATATAATTTTATTTATTGAAGTAAGACTTGCAATGTAGACCTTCAAATTTTTAAATTAGAGAAAATATATGCTTGGCAAGTAAAATTGCTCAATTTCTGTATTAGAACACAATTGTACCAAGATCCACAATATTGCCTCTTCCTCATGAGCAACAGAGATCTAAGTCATAGACTTCAAATATTAGTGCAGAAGAGACCAAAAGAATACTCATTTCCTTTGCAGTCCCCTTTGTCGTATTTCAGCACCATCCAACCTATGCAGCTGATACAGAAGCAGCTGTTACCAAAAGAATGCCTGTGACTGCCCCGCTGGTGGGATTCAGTGGATTGTGCATCGTCCCTTGCACCAAGAGGTCATGGTTCAATACCTGCTCAGGGAACATGCCTGAACTGCAGGCTCAATACCCAAAAGGGAGCTTTCAGGAGGCAGCTGATCAATGATTATCTCTCATCGTTGGTGTTTCTCTCTCTCTCTCTCCCTCTCCCTTCCTCTTTCTCTAAAAATCAATGTTTTAAATAAAATGTTTTAATTTTTTTAAAAAGATTGCCTGTAATTGACATATTTTTTAAGTTAGCAATGCCTTCTACTCTGGCTTTTCAGGGTTTACTTTTTCAGGGTTTAATTAGGGTAAAACTTATTTCTCTTCTCCAGGAGAATAAGCCTACATTATTGCTATTGTATCGCATTTTATGTATCAAATTCTCAACAACTAAAGCATATTTAATAAAGCTAACACAACTGGGTTGAACAGTTACAAACAGAAGTCAGCACGAGTGAGAGTAAGTGCCATATTTGTATTCTCACCATTACATTCTAATGGGAACAATCGACATTTATTGAATGAATGAATGAATGAATGAACCTAATGTGCCAAGACAAAGGGAGAATAATGTCACTGAATATATACTGAATGCACTGATACATTCCAGGCACCAGGTTCGACTTTTGGGGCACAGCTGTGAATAAAACAAGCCCCTGCTCTTCCTCATAAATAGCTCACACCATCCTGAAATACTGTAGCATTCACAAAGCAGGCAGTTCTCAAATGCTCTTGCTGGAATTGCAGACAGGGTCACTTTTTTTCTGTGTCTCTGAAAGACTCCAATCATCTGAATCCCCAAGTTACTACATGCTAGAGCTTAACAAAGTTTTCCCCTATTGAATCAGAATGATGGCCAACTTCTCAGCCCAGATAAATGTCTTTTCTGTCCTCCAGCCTCCCTCGCCTAGATAATTTTGCACATTAGGCTCTGTGACTTGAAGCATCCTAGCCCTGGCCCTCATTTCTTTATCAATTAGGGCTCCTTGGTTGCAAGCACAGAAATGTTTTCTAATTTACACATAAAGTAGAAAGCCACATTTAGGAGAAGAGGAACCAGGTAAAACTGCAGATGTAGCAGGAATTACCTAGCATTCTTAAAAGAATACCACCAGTGGCAGACATGAGCTACCCGCCCCCATTCATATATTAATTTACTCAGTGTACAAGGATAGTGAGTTTCATTGGCCTAGCTAACGAACAGAGGGAGGCATCTAATTATACTGGCCTGCTAAAATTGCCCACAGTGGTGGGGGGGGGGGGATTCTCAAAGGAAATCAGGATGCTAGTACCATAAAAAGGAGAAATGAGTGCTGGGTGGGCAAAACAAAATGTAGCCACCTCTCTCTCTCTCTCTCTCTCTCTCTCTCTCTCTCTCTCTCTCACACACACACACACACACACACACACAGCTATGCCATTTCCTTAGGACATTTTTAGACCCAACTATAGGAGCCACCTCCTGCTGTTTCCAACACCTACATCCTTGGATTGTACACACACCTCCAGTTTGATGGATAAATCCAAAGGGCCTGATGTATAATACTTTTATTCTATGCAAGAAGATATGGCATATAATAGCCATAACCCAGAAATAATTGGAAAACACCTCAGGTTATCACTACTGAGCTACAAGACCTTGAGGTAGTATTTCTAGAAACATCACAGCCCAGAGAACATCATCCACATAGTCTGGCTTAGGGACGACACATGGAACATAGGCTGGAGGTTTCTCTAGGACTTTGGAAGGTTGGTAAAGAGGGTACTTTGCTGGTTTTGGGGTTTTTTGCCTTCAATTTTGAACTGAAAGGACTATGTAAACCTAGATCTTCCCAAGAGAGACCCTGGCAGAGAATGAAGCCAATACAGACAAAAGCAGAACTACAGAAAGAGAAAACAATCTACTGACATCTTTTGAGTATCTACAGGTATCCCAAAAAAATGTCTACACACTTGGAATAATTATAAAGGCAGTGTTTTTAAAATACATTTCATTTTCAAAAGGTAATAGAATCTACAGACATAGTATATATGCATTTTTTGGAACACCCTATATAACCAGCCATTACTGAAACTAAGCCTATTTTTAGATTTTTCCTTTATGTGAGCCAATGGATCCTTTTTTGTTTAAGCTAATTTGAATTGGGTTTCTCTTGCTCTCAATGAGAAGAGCTCTAACCTGAACACCCAAAAGCAATTCCAATGCTGAAAAACTCTTAAAGAAAAATGTCAACATAAAATCCTTTTGTGTCTCAAATTCTTCTTAAATTTATAGCTTTAAATGCTAAATATCAATACTTAATATCAGAGCTTGGCATCAATAATGAACATTTTTTATAAGTCCTCTTTAAAGTCCAAAATTCCAAGATGGTTTGACTCATACACTAATATGGTTGGATGATCTTCAGCTCTTTTTTTCTGAGGGAACGTTCTTAGACCCAAATGTGACAATCCAAATTGTCAGGTAAAGATGCAAATATATATATATAGATATACAAGTATACCTAAAAGTGCAGTCAGAGAGAGTTTGAAGATAATTCTCCCATTTCACAGTTTCTTTCGTCCTCAGTTTCAGAGTACCAAGTCCTTTTGGCCAAGAGAACATTAAATTAATTAATATTCCCCAAACTTTTGGTCATGTTTCTCATATTTTTATCATAGAGCTACATGGAAAATTCAACCTCCCTTAAGGGAAACCATAGCATAAAAATGAGAAACTACTTCTTTCTAATTAGTTGTAGAGATGATTTCTTGTTAGCCCTCTCCCTACAGAAACTCTTCAAAGATGCTTCACTGTGGTTATCCCAGTGCAGAGGGAAGACAAGAGGTGGTTGGCCTCAATGTTGAGGTCATTCATGTGCAGGCATCTTCAAAAGAAGAAGGAAGATACAGTCTTCATTTATGAATTTATTATTGAAATGTTGCATCTAAAGTGAAACAACATATTCAATACTGGTCTTCCTTTGAGTTACAGTTAAAATTGTAAATGTCTGTTATAAATGTGTGGGAGATATTTGAAACAGTGGGTGGGTTTTCTGGTCTGTTCAAAGAGGGAGTCCCCAAACTAGTGTATCTAGGCATAAAGTCCATAGGGTTTGTTTAGTAGGATATAACTCTGAAATCAATTATTGTATCTTAATGATAATAGATAGCATTTAATGAATAGCATACACATATGTGCAAGAATTATTTTCTCCAGAAAAAAATATGGAAATAGCTTCCTATCAACAAAGACTCTACAAGTCTCTGAATTCTTTATAGAAATGGTTAGTTGCAGGCTGAGATAGATTTTTATAAAAAGAATATTCCATTAGCTTTGAAGTTAAAATATCAATATATAAAAAATAATTATTTCAAGATCCAAAAGGTATGTGCAAAAATAAGAAATATTTGAAGGTATTAAAGTTACTTTATATATTTTTTTCAAAAACTGTAACTAAGTTCTCTTAACTGGCCTCAAAAGTCATTGTTTTCTTCCTGCAATCATTTTCTTAGTGCTCTTCTGAGATGTCTTCAAGTTCTGCATAGGTCTCAGAATAATAATTCATGCAGGAAATTATCAGTGATGAGCTCTTGGAAAAGACATTCAATGAGTATTCTGCTTACTTTTTAAATAATCCTATTCTGATTGGGTCCACAATTCATTTTAACAATCACCAGTTTTTTTTCTGTCATAACAAGTCCTGTATTATCCAACCTACATTCCCCGCCAGGTAAATGACTCAGCACTCATTTTCTTAAATTTTAATTCTGTTTAATTCCAAATATATTTTTATAAAGGTCATTTTGACCAGATTTGAGAGAGATTTCATCATAGATATGAAAAATCCAGATGATGGATGAAATCATGTCTATGGTCCCTTTCCAGCTCTGACGTACACAGCTTTCTGTGGGGACAGTCAAGTCTCAGTTACAATCATACATTACAACCTTCCTTTTTATCCTAGTTCCCAAGTTCTATAAATCAAAGCTAATTTAATAAACTACTTTGGATTCATCACTTTCTTTTTCAATTCTGGGTAGGAAATCTTTCTTTCCTAACCTTCTAAATTGATCATTATTCTTAAAAGTGAGAGTGTATGTATACTTAGTGTTTGTATGGGTTTTTCCACGGTCCAACTGCACAGACCCCTGTGAAGCTAATCTTTCCTTAACAATATACGTACCTCTTTTTTAATCGGATGCTATCTCCAGAACACACCTTCATAAATGACGCCACCGGCCTGCATAATGTCCCGTTGTGGGGAACAGGGAGGGCATCTCCTCTCCCGCTCTGCCAAGGCTGTTCCCTGGCTGAGAGCTTACTTGGGAAGCCTCCTGGAGCAGCAGTGGGCAGGATGAATGCCTTGGCTGGCTGCATGCAGACTTTACAAGGTGCCAAGTTATTCAAACAGAGTCATCCCTCTACTGTGCCAGAGTCATATGCCAGGATCTGTGTATAAAAGAGATGTGGCTTCCCCTCAGCTCTTCGAGAGATTGAGTTTGATAATGCCTTTGAACATGAATTTGAGAACATCACACTGGACCTGATAAAAACAGGTTTAAAAGGGGTCCTGATCTGTCTGATGTGTCACCCTACCTGGTCTCTGAGAAGCATGGAATGCACAGTAGAACCTCTCCTGTTTTCTCTCAAATGTGAACTGGACAAGCCTAGGAGGTCTGCTTGGCTCAGCTGAAAGAAAGGGCCTCACCAAAGGTTCTCATCTAGTGAGTGCTGGAGCCTATGTGAAGGTGGAGGTAAGAAAATAATTCCAGAGTCTCCCTTGGAATATTTCTGATTTTTAAAACTATTCTTATTGACTTCAAAGAGGAAAAGAGAGGGAGAGAGAGATAGAAGCATCAGTGATGAGAGAGAATCATTGATTGGCTGCCTCCTTCATGCCCCCCACTGGAAATCAAGCCCACAACCCAGGCATGTGCCCTGACTGGGAATCAAACTGTGACCTCCTGGTTCAGAGGTCAACACTTAACCACTGAGCTACACTGGCCGGGCTATTTCTGATTTTTCTTAACCTACAGAGTTAAGGAGCTCCAGAGTATTTTTAGCAGAGACTTTAACCCTTACAGGAACATGGTTCTCTAAATGGCAACTAGCCTAAGATCAGGCTAAAATTAAAGGCAATTTAATAGTCTCATTACTCTTTTAGCTCTGGTTACTTTCATCCTGCTCTTCTTTAGGATTTGGGAAGATTTACTCTGAGGATGCTCTTATAGAGCTTCAGATCTAGCCCCCTTATTTCTGGTGGGAATAGGGATATGGACAGAGATTGGAAGTACTCATCTCATAAACAACATTGTATTTTCCTTCATATCCTAATAGAATGTGTTCCTGCACTTTTATTCTCAGTGAAAATTTGTTTTATGTAAAAAAAAAAGTTTTTTACTTAAAAATGTTTTCTATGTGAATAGAAAAATATTTAAAAGTTTTAAATTAGTGTCAACTTACAAGTAATAACAAGTGTTGGAGAGGTTATGGCGAAAAAAGAACCCTCATGCACTGCTGCTATGAATGTAGACTGGTACAGCCACTATGGAAAACAGTATGGCGGTTCCTCAAAAAATTAAGAATGGAGCTACCATATGACCCAGCAACCCCTTTCTGGGTACCTACCTAACATTTTTTTCTTTTTCTTTTTCTTTTTTTTTAAATGTATTTTCATTGATTTCAGAGAGGAAGAGAGAGGGAGAGGGAGAGATAGAAACATCAATGATGAGAAAGAATTATTGATCGGATGCCTCCTGCATGTCCCCTACTGGGGATTGAGCCTGCAACCTGGGCATGTGCCTTTGACCAGAATCAAACCTGGGACCCTTCAGCTCTTTGGCTGACGCTCTACCCACTGAGCAAGACGGGCTAGGGCAATTTTTGAAAACATTTTGTATTCGCTAAGATATATGCACCCCTATGTTCACTGCAGCATTATTCACAGTGGTGAAGACATGGAAACAACCAAAGTGTCCTGTGATAGATAATTGGATAAAAAAGACGTGGTACACACATACAATGGAATACTACACAGACATATGAATAGATGAAATACTGCCATTTGTGACAACATGGATAGACCTTGAGAATATCATGCTGAGTGAAATAAGTCTGACAGAAAGAGTCAAGAACCACATGATTTCACTCATATGTGGGATATAAAACTGAAGGCAACAAATGAACAAACAAAGCAAAATAAACAAATAGAAACTCACAGACATAGACAATTATATGGTGGTTACCAGAGGAAAGGGGGTGAGAGAGTAGTAAACGGTAAAGGGGATCAAATATATGATGATGGAAGTTGATTTGATTTGGGTAGTGGGCACACAATGCAATATTCAAGTTGATTTGATTTGGGTGGTGGGATCAGAGAATTGTACACTTTAAATCTATATAATTTTATTAATGAGGATCACCCAAAAAATTTTAATTTAAAAAATTAAATAAATGAAAATCAGTGGCAAATTAGATTTTTGAAAACCTGACAAGCTAATATTCAGAATCAGGACCCAGCATAACTTTTGTGCGATGTCAAAAGCAAAGCTTCAAACAGAAAGAGATTCAAACTGTCTCCTCTACAATATAAATCGATTTCATATTAAGGAGGGTTAAAATAGAGACTGAAGATTTTGAAGCCTGACTACCCATTCTCCCACTGCTCCAACCAAACAACATTAACACAAGTGTTCCTCAGTCCTTTTCATGGGCACAACTCTACCCTTTTTAGTGCCACGTGGGAGGGAAGCTAACAATGCTTCTCTATTCAGGAGGCAAATCTTTTTCTTCAGCTGGAGGAGTAATGAGGGTGGGCAGGTTCAGTTAGAAGGTGTAATGTTCACTCTAACATCAATCATTCAAAATACAAGTAAATTCATGCAGACAGGCAAAGGAGCCCCACTCTCAGAATTGCACAGAATCAGGTGCAGATTCTGAACAATCTTATATCCCCGTCATACAGCAAGACTTTTCTTTCTTAAACACTCCTATTTATAATGACTGAGGAGTGAGCAAGTTCTATGAGGTCTCACAACAGAATGTGTTGACAGCAGAAGCTGCATAGATTCAGGGTTGTATTAAAAAGAAAGAGAAAAATTATAAAGCATGTGGCACTCCTCCAGCAAATTCTCATTACTAGCAAGGTAGGACTTGATTAACACTGTTTTATTATTAATTTTAAAGTAGTTTAAGGTAGGGTGGTATAGAGATTATATTGCCAAAAAAAGAAAATCTTTGTAGCTCCCACATGCGTTCATTGGGAGTAGAATTTAGTTTGAGAGCTTTCTGGAAAGAAATTTGACATTATGCAATAGGAGCCTTAAAATATCCAGACCCTTTGATATAGTAATTCTATTTTTAGAAAACTATCCAAATAAAATAATCAGAAAAATAAGCAAAGATGTATGTACAAAGGTAACAATGAAACATCATTTATATAATACGCAAAAGAATAAAAACCAAAGGGGACCCTAAATGATTAATGGCTAATTCAGGTCAGCACACATTTTCTGTAAAGGCTTGAAGAGTAAATATTTTAGGCTTTACACACAACTACTACTCTGCCATTGTGGTGGGAAAGCAGCAGAGACAATAGTAAGTCAGTGAACATGGCTAGGTTCCAATAAAACTTTATTAAGGGACTGAAATGTGAATGCATATGATTTTCAAATATTATGAAATGTTATTCTTCTGCTTCTTTTCAACAATTTAAAAATGTAAAAACCATCCTTAGGTCCTGGGTTTTATAAAAACAGGTGGCAGACCAGATTTAACAACCCCTGGCTTCAATTCAAACATCATTATTACATTTTTATGTTCATTATTTAATATGAGTCAAAATTACACAATTGAGAGAGAGGAAGGAAAGAAGGATGGAGATGAAGAAGAGGGAAAACTGGAAGCTAATAAGCCAAAATACTTACAATAGTTACTTCTACATTGAGAAATTATAGATGATATGGATTTTTTATTATTTACTTTTTATACTTTTGGATTTTTCAACAAGAAGGTATATGTTATTTTACGATTCAAAGTGATACTTTTTGCTCAAAGGATTCATTTCTTTCTCATTCTTTAGACATTACTCAAATTTTGGCCTTTCTGAAATTCTTGACAAAGCGCACACTGTTATCTAGCAATAACTTTTAAACAATACCATTTTATTCATAAGATAACAATTCACTTACTTTTAAGGGCATATTATTTTTTAAATTAAGTAACTTAGATCTTAGCCCCAAAGTCAAAGTCTGTCTCCCTTCCTTTTTCATTTCCCTCCCAGCCGTGTGCACCCCTCAGCCTCTCCCTAGCTACTTGCAAGTTCATGCTGCCCCAACTCCCCCGCGCTGGCATGGAAACACCTCCAACTCTTTCACCCTACCTGCACCCAGTGGAGTGTCTCAGATGCACCCATCTAACCTCAGATGCTCACATTCCATTATCTCTAGCTCACCTGTTATTGGCTCACAGTCGGTGGTTATACACCGGATAGTGGGCTGACTCTGTGAGACCTTCAGAAATATCTTTATATTTATTTTAACAGGAAGTTTGGAATCTGAAATATCTTATCACCATTGAAAAATTAGCTGATGGGTAAATTTCAGGCATCCAAGCCAGGATTTCCCAAGCATATTTCACAAACACTTGTTCACTGACATATTGCATGGGGGAAAGGGGGCGGGAACCAAGATCTGTGTTCATATCATTTTGAGAGGTGCTGCATATAGTGTTTGTATGCAAAAAAAATGCGTATATTTTTGAGACTCAAAATTTATATTAGCACATGAAAGGTTTTGCAAAGTTCAAAAGCAAAGATGCCAATTTAACTTTGTACAAGTCATTGTGTTCTAAATTTGCTTTCAGCCTCCCTGACCTCCCCTCCCACCTTTTGTTTGAAGTGTTTCCCAGAACCGCTCTTGGAAATACCCTAACCTGGCCAAAGAAATAGCTGATTTCGAATGAGGTGAGTAGAATAGGCTCTAGAGCCCCTCAAATCATTTTGCACTGAACTGTGATGGTCTCAGGCTCTGAATCACACCCTTCCTGGCCTGGGGTGCACTGTATTCTCCCCATGCTTCATCGTTACTCTCTTTGCGTTTCTACTTAGACAATTGAGTTCTTTCTACCCCTTCTTCTCCACCTGATGCTTTTTCTTCTATCATTCTCGCTGACTCCCTGTCACAGGTGCTTTTACTCTAGTACATTTTTGCTGAATATTCACTCAGCAATTATGTATTTAAATTGACATTAAAATCAGCATAGCTTCCCTTGGCTGCTGCCAAAAATTAGCAATGTTTTCAGTATTATGAGATACACAGCTGACATTTTTTAAAATTACATCGTATCTATAAAAACATATGTATCCAACTGTGGTGAGATTAGATGATCCCAAATTTATTTTTCTAAGAATTGAGCACATCCAATATATTCTTCTCTGAATGCATCTCATTGTTTCTATTTTGGCACTATCTTTCAAATATCCAACCACCAGCGAGAGTTATGCATTATCCTCTGATTCAATTAATAGCTTCTTAGAAAAACTTGTACTTCTACCAAAAGCTAATTTCTCTAGCTAGGTTGAAAGTACATAGTTAGAATATTGCTGCTACTGTCACAAAACCAATTATTCCAGGTTGCAAATATGTGCCCCTTATAGCTAAAACTCAAAGAAACACACGGCCAGTTCAGCATTTGTCAGGTTCCAAGCCACAATATGATATCCTGGATTTGTTCTGGTCATTTTCAGATAAGTCTTATTACCGAGGAGCAAAGACATACTTTCTCATATTAACATTTGTATTGTGACTCACTATCATCCCACCATACACACACAGCAGGTTTCAAATTAAACAACAGTGAGAAAGAGAGTTGGAACCAAATAATGAGTCTGGCTTAACTGAATATCATGAATGCAGGCATAAGCTAAATTTTTTTTTCTCCTCCCTCAAGGAATGACTCTGAACCTGGTACAGGGATTCTTCTGTAACCATGAATTTCACTCACAAGGAAGCCTCCACAAAGTTGTGAGACAGTGTTATATTATTACGGACAATGTGGAAACTCCTGGTAGGATTTTTGAGAAAGTAGAAGTAGAAGGCAATTTTTTCTTCTCAAAGCATAACCTTTTTGGAGTAAAATTTGCTCTAAATAGTAAAAGCAAGTTTGCTCTGTCTAAATAAATTCATCTGGCTTTGGGGTTTTTTCTTGAAATGGTCTTGCCTTCACTTTTTATAGAAAATAGGAGTTAACTATAATTCCACTACAAATCCAAAGATCACTGATGGTCTTTGAAGCCTTAACCTCTCAGATCTCATCTCCCATCACTCTTCTCCCATTCACTCTGCTTTGGTCATAATATCAAACCTAAGGTATTAGGCACAAATCTAAGAATGAGTGCCTCCTTCAACCCTGCACAACCAGCTCCTGCATGCTTGCCTCATCCATAGACATGACCCTGATCCAGTAACTAATATTGTAGTCAGGACGCTTAATCATTGTATTAGTAAGGATGGGCTAAGTTAAGCTGCGATAACAAAGCAATTCTATAATTCTGCTGGGCTTAACTCAACAAAGGATTGTTTCCTGCTCTCAGTTCAGGCAGGTTACCTGGAGCCTCTGCTCCACTTAGGGAACTGAGTGATAGCAGCTCTGCCATGTTATACCCCATCCATCTGAAACATGTAGTCTCTGGTCACTGCAGTAAAAGAAGAATATAGCCTTTATAGTGTCCTCAGCCCAGCAGTGACACGTCACTTCCTTGATTTCAATATCCAGAACTGCAAGAGGACTGGGAGGTAGAGAAAAGAAAGTGAAATATTTGATAAACTTTATTGTCTCTGCTAAATGCATATATATGAGTAGCTGCAACTAAATATAACAGATGAAAGTTTTAACTATTAATGCCTCCAATTCCTCAAATCTATGCTCTTTCTCATCCCCAGGCTTTCAAATGTAATGATCCTACTGTTTGGTATACTCACAAATGTACTCCATTATCAAATCCTACACTTGGGTACTCAACATTCAGGTCTTAACTCAGGCAGCATTTTTTCTGAGAATCTTTAAATAACTACCCTTAGTTCAACCTAGATCCTTCTCTTATATACTTTCCCCCAAAATGATAGCCAACATTTGTTACCTACTCTATGTCAGGTACTCTCTGAAAACTTTCCATTTAATTCTCACAATGAAGTGGTGTCTTAGCCCAAGTCCCCTAAAAAACAGAGCTTTACCCCAAAGCATATATGCTAGCCCTGTCCTAGGGATCCAGGAGGGTAAGAAGAGGGCAATGAAGCAGGGAAAGGTGGAACATATATTGGGGACTGGGATATATACCTGGCCATAGCTTTTGTGACAAGCTGGGTGCTCATAAGAAATCAAGAAGGATTTAGATAGGCAAAAAAAAAAAAAAAGCACTAACAACTGTGTCTCTGAGAAGTCCATCCCATCTACGATTAGGCCAGGGCAGCCACTCTGCAGGCTCCGGGTCTCCAGTAGTGACAGCAGCCTGGGCCCATGCCCAGGGAAAGAGGACAAGCTGTTACAAGGACAGCCCACGCTAGAAAGCAAGGTGAGGACATGCCTCTGGGGTGGCCCACACGCTGAAACCAAAAATATTTCTTTCGGTAGTTGTGATTTATCTCCAGTTTTCAGATGATGACACTTATGCACAGAAATATAAAAATTTCAACAAGATGACACAGCTAGAAATGAACATAGCCAGGATGCAAACAAAGGAAAACTGGCCCCAAGCATATGGTCTCAACCACTACAATGCCACAAAAATGCAAACCTCAGAAAATTAGGAACTACTTTGTCCCCAGCACCTATCACAAATATAAAATCTGATATGGTAGACACCCAGTAAATATTTATTGAATGAACAAATTATAAAGAAGTGATATTTCAAGAAAGATTTTAAAAATCAGGAAGAAGGCGAGATTACATCTCATGGGGTTGGTCTCAAAGGTTCCTCAGCAGAAGTCACATCTGAGCCAGATATCCTGGAGATTTAGAGAAAAGTCTGAACCAGAGGAACAAAGGCTATATTTGGAGGTTGCAGTTTTACTGAAATAGAGGATTGAAATAGGGGAGTGGTGGGAGATAAGGTTTAAAAAGTACATTGGTGCCCTAACTGGTTTGGCTCAGTGGATAGAGCACCAGCCTGAGGATTGAAGGGTCCCAGGATCGATTTCGGTCAAGGGCATGTACCTTGGTTGCGGGCACATCCCCAGTAGGGAGTGTGCAGGAGGCAGCTGATTAATGTTTCTAACTTTCTATCCCTCTCCCTTCTTCTCTGTAAAAAAAAAAAATCAATAAAATATATTTTTTTTAAAGTACATTGGCATCAACTTGTAGCTTTGCCATCTTCAGGGTGAACAAGATGCTTAAGTTAGAGAACAGTTAAGAATCGTGTGCATTCCAAATGCAAGTTTCACTTGTAGCAATGCCCACAGCCAGGGCAAAGAATATGCCCTCGAATACACCCAAATCATGATTCATTTAAGTCATGTTTCATTCCGTACTGCAGGAACACACCATTGTTCATTCTGTTCTGGGAAACAACTATATTTTGTTGTTACCCAAGTTTCTATGGCTTAAGATGAAGCTGTGTTCTTGTTTTTATCAGGAGAAATAGAAAACAGCTGCCGAACATTCTCTTTATAACAAGTTTTATACAATTCAGGCAGTTATTTAAATATTTTCCTGATATTTGATCATTAACCCAGCACACAGCATAAACAATAGTGCAAGAAATCTTAGAATAAATAACAAATGATAACTTTGGCTTTAAAAATGAGTCTCTCTCTCTCTCTCTCTCTCTCTCTCTCTCTCTCTCTTTCTCTCTCTCTCTCTCTCTCACACACACACACTTTTAAAATCTATAAAGAATGAAATTATATTCCTTTATGGGATGACTCCTTGTTCATAATGTTTTCCTTGTGATACATAAAGCAGTGTCTTTATGATAAATGAAGCCTCTCTGGAACTGATTAGAACACACACGGGAAGCAAATTGCTGAAATAAATTTTTATTTAACAACATGAACCTTTCAAATAGATCTACAAGAGTTTCATTACACTTCCGTTTGCATTTCCATTTAGTTAATGTCCTCATCATAGACAGGAGCAATATAAATAGAATAATCTCAAATGACCCTTCTGCCACTTAGTTCTTATCCTACCACTTCTGTCTTACGCATCTTGTCCACCCTGGAAACCATCTCTTGGTTTTCCTTTTACCTCTATGGCTGCTTCTTCTCAGTCTCCCTTGGAATGCTTATTTCTACTCACCCAACCATTTACTCTTAGAATTCCTCAAAAATCATCCTAGACACCCTCATCTTTCCATCCCAGACTATATCCCTAAAAAATTGCATTCATGTGACTCACAAATTTGTATGTGTTTCAAGACCTGGCTCCTGCAGTACATGTAACTAGTTGCCAATGTGACATTTCTGCCTGGATATCTGCACCATCATCTAGAACTCAACATATCAAACACTGAGTCTGTACATGATTCAACCTGATCCTACTCTGGTGTTCTCCCTCTTCTCTTTCTCCTTTCCTCCCTATACCTAATCTAACAATCTACTCACCAAATCCTATAAATGTGATCTCCTAAATATTTCTAATCTATCCATTCCATTTCTCTGCTTTATCACCACCATTAACCTAGTCCAAGATACTGAAACAGGATGTTGAGTGGGACTTCCTTATTGCCCAGGAGTCATCAGTAGTTCTTGGTGAAGTATTTTCCCTTCTTTACTCACAGGGATGGGTCGGTACCTATCACAACACAGTGACGGACAGACTATAAAAGAATCACATAGAGAACTGAAGAGGCCTCTATGAAGGGGAGACTGGCATCTCATTCCATGGTGGATATCTGCTCACACAGAGGTCTTAATGGATTTTGCCCAATGGGCTTATTTGAACAAGAGGAAAATACAGTTGGAGGGAGACAGCTGGGCTAAAACTGACTGGCAGTGAAATAGTCTACAAACTACTTGAAAAAAAGCAAGAATGTGTGAGTTTGCCATGGGTCAAGTGGATGCCCTGTAACAGGACAGTCTAGAGTGGACTGCCCAGGGCAGAAGCCAAGTGGGGAGTTGGAAGACGTAATAGAATATATGCCAAGTTCTTCATGGGGAACTAGAATTTGGGTGTTTTTCCACACAGGATTCACCGCAGGTTAGTCAATGTTAGTCCAAATGAAAAGCAGGGACCAGCAGCTCAAGGACCACAATAGAACCAACCGAGGATACACCCAACCCGCCCTCTGTCCCCACCCCGCCTACCAGAAGGACGTGACTCAAGGGCAGACTATGATACTCCCTACCCCCATAACAAGTGAGTCTCAAGTCTAGTTCAACGACATTTGTCTCATAAACAAATGCTGTAGGTAATCCCTTTACTTACAGAAGGCTCCATATCCCACGGTTCACATGTGTGAACTATCTTAAGTCAGTGGGCAGGCCTGCTTCTAGTTGCATCATTTAATTCAGTCTCTTCATGGGCTTCTGCCAGATTCACAGGGTTGTTCTTATTTTTCACTCTACTTGCTGAGGACAACATTTTAGAAAACAATCCCTCTTTGATAGTTTGAAAACATTAAATAAAATGATTGATGCTACCCGGAGTCTTACAGTGCGAATCTTTTGAAGTAAGAAAATTAAATTCCATCTACCTATGATAAGAAAAATTAAGCAAATACACACAACTGGTTTCATTAAAGGATGATTTAGTAAGAAAGGCTTACAAACCCTTTGTAGCTGTCACTGCAGCCTTTCTACCAGTGCTTTTAATGAGGCAGCTTTTCTCTGGGTAACCCATGCAGGCCTGCGATCTATCTAAATGTGCCAACACAACTAAGATTTATAGCTTCATTAGTGCTGATGACAAAAGACGTAATCAGTCAATGTTATATGAGGTCGTGGTAATTGCTCCCACCAAAAATCAAGGAGAAAGTAAAACCCAAACTCTTCAGTGAGAAACCAACTTTGTAAATGTTAGAAACATCTAATATCATTTTAGAAAATGTAATCTTTTTAGAAAGTATGGAACATTTATGACCAGGAGTCAGTAAACTATAGCCTATGGATCAAACCAGGGCTGTTGCTTGTGTTTGTAAATAAAGCTTTATTCAACATGGTCCTAGTGATTCATTTACATATTGTCTACAGGTGCTTTCATACTGAAACTGCACAGTTGGGCAGCAGTGACAGAGCCTGTGTGGCTTGCAAAACCTAAAATATTTACTACTTGGCATTTCACAGAAAACTTTTGCTAATTGCTGCTTTCTGAAATGCACTCTCTCTAGTTATGCTAGAATGACTCCTCTCCTTTGAAAGAAAAGTACCAGAGTACTTGGACCTTTTTAGGGTATGATTCAGTTACACGATGATAGGTGGATAAGTGGATAGATAGATAGATAGATAGATAGATATTCTACCCATGTGTAACATTTTCATTCAGATCATCTAAAGCAAGCATGTCAAACTCAAAAGCTAACATGGGCCTAAGAAACAAGGTTTAAGTTTATGTGGGCCACACAAAAAACAAAAGCTTCAATTTTCATAGAAACATAGCTTTCTTTTGCTAGAGACATGCTGAATACAAAGGGCTGAAATAAATGAGTTATCATTAACATAAAATAATAGAACATTTTAATAAAAATTAATATTTTTCTTGAACATTAACTTATCTAATCTAATAAAAGAGTAATATGCAAATTAACCCTCACTCCGTTACACCTAAGCTATGCCCACCAGCCAAGCCATGCCCACCACCCAATCAGAGTGATGATATGTAAATTAACCCAGCCAAGATGGCGGCCAGCAACCACCGAGCTAGAGCAAACAGGAGGCCAGCAATGGAGGAAACTGCCTGCCTAGGCTGGCTGTGGCCTTCACTCAATGCAACAAAGTTTCAATTATAGAAGATAAATAAACCCCAGAAACCTGCTTCCAGCCAGCCTCGCTGGGACCTTGGGTCAATGGGAGCTGTGGGCAGCCTGAAAATGGCCCTCAGCCCCTCACCCAGGCTGGCCACACCCCCATGGGGTAAGAGTCTCCACTGGGGGGCTTGGCCAGCCTGCAAACAGCCATCAGCCCCTCACCCAGGCTGGCCAGGTATGCCAGCAGGTGGACATCCCCCAAGGGGTCCCAGACTGCAAGAGGGCACAGGCCTGGTTGAGGGACATCCCCTCCTGAGTGTACAATTTTTTGTGCACCAGGCCCCTAGTACTGAATACTATACAAATTAATAAGCATAATGCAAATAAACCTATTTTTCTTGTTCTCAAAAGAGAAATATTTTCTGTTGCGCACTCCAAACAAGTCAGTACAAGACTAATGCCTTAGCAATTGGCTGCTAGAACATTCATTGCTAGTATTAGTGGAGAGAAATGATGCACCTGCACGTAAGGCATGTCAGAGAAATGAATGCAACACAACTATAGTAATCAGTCATTAGAAAATGCTGTAGTTCATTATTAATAATTACTTTTAACAGGATATTGTAAAAATTAAGTTACAAAATTTTTATTAAAACATTTCTTACATGCTGTTATATTGGCTGGGCTGCAAAAATATTCATTGTGGGCTGCATGCGGCCTGTGGGTCGTGAGTTTGACAAGCTTGATCTAAAGGAAATGATAAAAAGATATTGAAAGTGCTTTAGTAATCTCATTTTAAGAGTCATTTTTATTCTTTAAAGAATATATTTGATCAAGATTATCTACCTCAATTATGTTCAGGAAAAGGAAATAATTTCACCATTCTTTTCCTTTGCACAGTTAACTATTAATAGACTTAGTCATCTCTACATATTTTCCACTGCATATAGCTCAGACCTGAATGTAAATAGTTTAAAAATCCAGTTAATCCCTGGCTGGGTGGCTCAGTTGGTTGAAGCAGGTGGCTCAGTTGTTTGAAGCATCATCCCATATACTAAAAGGTTCGTTCCCAGTCAAGGCACATACTTAGGTTGTGGGTTTGATCCCTAGTCAAGATGTGTACAGGAGGCAACCAATCCATGTTTCTCTCTCACACTGACGTTTCTCTCTCTCTCACTCCCCCTTCCACTCTTTCAAAACTATGTAATAAAAGGCTAATATGCAAATTGTCCCCTTGACTAAGGAGTTCGACCCAGAATTCAACCAGGGGGGTGGGGCTGGCCACCAACTGCCCATGCCCTCCCATCAGCCTGCCCCTGTCCAGTCCCCCCCACTCTGATCAGGGGCAGGACCAGCTGGCCAACTGCCCATGGCCCCTCCCCCTAGCCAGCCTGGCCCAACTGGCCCCTAATAGGGCAGGCTGGCAGGACCACACCTGTGCACAAATTTGTGCACTGGGCCTCTAGTAATCAATAAAAAAACATAACCTCAAGTGAGGATTTTTTAAACTTACACTTACACTTGACTTTAAGGAACAGACTAGGAGTATCCTCTTTAACACCTCTCCCAAATAGGGGTCTACATTATTAATCTTGGTTCTCAATATGGCACATATTCACCAAAAAATGTTTTACCTGCACACCACCTAAAATACAAAGGTGTATGCCACAGGAGTCAGGCATGAGAGGCAGAGAGAGAGAGAGAGTCCTTCTTTGTTCATGAGTTAAGTATCTCTGATTTTTCACGCCCTTGCAGTGGGCAGGCCTATTCTGGCCACTGACTTGTCACTGACTTGCTCCCATTTGTGACTGACAGGTAAGCATCTTTCTATGTCACCCAGACCTTACTAGGGCTGTGTCTATTGTCCAGTCCCTTTCCCCAGTGATCTGCAGGGGACGGATTTGGAGAATGTTAACAGAAGCTTTTTGGCAAAGCTGTAGAAGTGGCATGCACATATTATCTATTCTCCCCTTTACACCTTTTCTGTTAACAATAACCAGTTTATTATAATGGTATCAAATGGACATAACTTGTCACTTTGAACAATATTATTTCATGCTCCAATAAATAAAAGATACTCCATAGGCCTTTACTATTGATGAGAATTATATAAAAACTTGTGAGAATTAACAAATAATAATTTTAGTAGGACCTTTTGTATAATTAGTAGTTGCCTTTG
>PVJC01005883.1:40175-57164 GCA_004026665.1 Murina feae | reverse complement strand
CTCCTGCCGCAATGGAAAGGGCTGTTTACTCAGGTCCGTGAGTGGCGGCCGCCATGTTGGCTGGGCTAATTTGCATACAGCCGCTCTGATTGGCTGGTGGGCGTGGCTTACCCTGTCTCGGAGAAACGGTTAATTTTAATATTTCGCTTTTATTAGTTTAGATTATATGATGCTTGTTACCATTTGGGGTTACTGGCTCCTTGATGCAGAAAAGATTTTAAAATTGGCAAAAATGAAAGGAAAGTGGCATTTATTGAAGAGACACTCCAAGCAAGGAGCAGGCCAGCTGAAATAGACAATGGCCCTGAACTCCTTCCTGGGTTATATGGTTTAAATGAGAAATTTTCTGGGGCAGGGGGAGACTTTCATTTGCATTCAGGGATGATTGATAGAGAAGGGTTATGTAACTACTAGGGGCCCGGTGCACACAAATTTGTGCACTTGGGGGGGTCCCGCAGGCCGGCCTGTGCCCTCTTGCAGTCTGGGACCCCTCGGGGGATGTCCACCTGCTGGCATGCCTCACTAACCTGGGTGAGGGGCTGATGGCTGTTTTCAGACTGGCCAAGCCCCCCAGTGGGGTCGCTCACCCCATGGGGATGTGGACAGCCTGGGTGAGGGGCTTTGGGGGGTTTTCAGGCTACCCACAGCTCCCATTGACCCAACACCCCAGCGAGGCTGGCTGGAATCAGGTTTCTGGGGTTTATTTATCTTCTATAATTGAAACTTTGTTGCCTTGAGCAGAGGCCCGGCCAGCCTAGGCAGGCAGTTTCAACTCTATCACTGCTGCAATGGAAGCCTTGTGTTTGCTCTAGCTCCGTGGCTGACGGCCGCCATCTTGGCTGGTTTAATTTGCGTACAGCTGCTCTGATTGGCTGGTGGGCATGGCTTAGGTGTCTCAGAGTGATGGTTAATTTGCATATTACTCTTTTATTAGATTAGATATTTCTTCAGTGTGTGCCCTTACTCATAATGCATACAGAAAAACCTTTGGGGATGAAAACCACAATGTAAATTTTATAATACTTAGTCCAGAGCTCTAGTAAGGTCGCATTGAGGTCATATTGTTTTCCTCTGAGCTTGCACCAAGAATAAGGTGACCAGACGTCCCACTTTTGGCGGGACAGTCCCAATTTTTAACAATTTGTCCCATGTCCTGTGGCATTTTTAAAAAAGTCCCGATTACTCTTTGTAATATTTTAAGTAATAATAAAAAGAAAGAAAAAAAAAAGCAAAAGAAAGGCACCCCCTTTTCCCCCGTCTTTGGTGTACTGCTTTAAACCTGGTCACCTTAACCAAGAACAGACTGGCTCTGAATATGCCCACTGACAGTCTGCTGGCTGCTGAGCTGCCCATAAACAGGCATTCTGAAGGCCATGTTGGTCCCCAGGCCAGGCTCCACCCCAGCTGCTCACGTCTAATTTCCTCTGTAACATGCCTATTAAAAGATAACTTTAATACTTTTTTTGAGATGTTTCCAGGTTTTCATATACAGACTTGACTTTGCTTATTTTATATGGAGCCATCCATTATGCTATTTGAATTTTATTTTTTACCTTGGGCACATTCAAATCGTTTTCTACCAAATTTAAATCTGTATGGCTGATCTTAATGCTGACCATTAATAGCCAACCAGTTTATTAAAGAATATCACTATCTAGATAGAATATAATCCATTTGTTCAAATGCAGAAGTGGGCAACAGTGCACTGTATTGCTTTATATATGTATCTAAGTTGAAAGGGTTTTTAATTACTGGGTGACATGGCTGATCAAACTTCACCCAGATGACTTCCAGAGAGGGAGGTGAAAAAATTGAAACTGGATAGTAAATTTCTAGTTCAGAGAGAATATGAATGCAATTGATAAAAAGAACTGAATACATAACCAGGAATGCCTTGGGGACACTTAAAACACACATACACCCCCAAACCGAAAACATCTTTGTGAAACTTGGAGGAACATGGCACTTACCTTCCATTATAAATCTGGAGGCTTTTTCTTTGTTGAGGTTTTTCTTTGCTATTCATCATACCAAGTGGAAACCTCAGGCATATTGCCATAGCTGAACTCAACTGTCATGACTTTCTCCTGGAGGAGGAAATCTTTGACTTCTATATCCTTCTTTAAACAGTCAGAAGAAATGAGAGCTCAGATTTCTTATCTCCATCTGTCATCCTTTTAGTTGAGAAGGTTTGGGAGAATTTTTGAAGATCTCTCAAATTTTTATTTTCAGAAATGCTGTTCTCTTTTTTGATGGGAGAGGAGGAGGGGGTCGGGTAGAGTGAGAGAAGGTGAGACAGATTCTCTCTACTTCTATTAAGCTCTTTTTTTTTTTTCTGAAACTTCATCATGCCAATAGCACTTATCCTAAACTTCCTTTCCCCTCCCACTTTGATACACATTTTCTCTGTCTTTTTTTTTTAACTTAATTTTTTGTTTCAGGAGAAATGTAAAGAGAGGAATATAACTATTATGTTCCTTCCAACATCTAAAATGTCTACAGATGTTTATTCAAATGATTACTTCTGAATAAATGAAAACATACCATGGATTGTTATCCAAATTAACCTTAATTCAACTTCACACTTATTTCTTACCTTGCATTCATGTTTTCTAATATTGTAATACTTAATATTTAATATATATTACTAAGTTGTATTTTGTGGTATAATCTAGCAAAGGGTGCACTTTTTATGAGTCTGTTCTTTGTCGTTCAAGAAATAAGGCATTTTATTTGGGTTGAAATAATCATCTTGTATAATAAAAGGCTAATATGTAAATTGTCCTCTTGGGAGTTCAACCAACTGGGAGTTCAACTACTCACTATGATGTGCACTGACCACCAGGGAGTGACACGATATGAAGGAAGGCCATGGCCAGCAGCTGGCAGCCGGGAAAAGAAGGCCCCAATCAGCCCTGACCAGAGGCCAGGTCTAGGGACCCTACGTGTGCACGAATTTCATGCACTAGGATTCTAGTTAAGATATAAAAATTATATGTAGTTTTTGTATTTCATAAATATAAGGGTGCTTCTATTTGACTCATCTTTAAAATCCTGCAAATACAAAAAGTAATTTGGAATCTTTTAAGATGTTTTATTCCTGAAACAGGTTAAAAATTAATCAATTTGACTATAGATTACCTTGTTATAGAAGAACACCTGAGTCAATTGGTAGAAATTAGTATCTTCCCTGAAGTTAAGAAAAATAGTTAAGAAAAAATATTAAGCTTAATCAAAATTAATTCTGCCCTAATAATTATGCAAGTGACCATCAGGGTGAAATGTGACTTCATCTGCTTTTGTTCTGAGATGCATTTGCTTCTAGAATATTGCCTGGCATGGAGTAAATTCATGCTATTTCTTTGTGAGAGGGCTTTGATTTTCTTTATCAATATCTGGAAAATATTGCCTTCTGGTTCTGCTGATGCCATATCTCTGCCAGCAGAATATCTGGTTATAGTCTTTGTACTACTTCTAGCACCTGGTGTGACTAGAGGTCGGGTTGCCATTTTGAATGCTTGGCTTGTGGAATAATTATCTTAGTCAAGATTGGAAATACCCACTCATAACATTATTAATAGCAGCTATTATTAAATCACTTTATGTTTCTTATCAAGCAGCCCAAATAGCACCTCACTGATTGGCCATGGCCCAGAAAGTCAGGACAATTGTGATGGTTGAAAAAAATTGAAAAGTCAGAAGAATAGAAGCCATTGAACACAAGACTAGCCATTTCCTCAAGAGCATCAGTAAGACAATAGAGCACTCAAAATTCTCACCGTTGCTAAAAATCATATGTAAGAAATATATTCATACATATTTGAATTTCACTGAGGGATAGTTCATAGTTGCAGAGAGAGATTACCATACTGTTTGTCTCTCCTCTCTTCTTCTTTTCTCACTCAAGGTTATAAAAAGCAATTTCAGTGCCTTTATCATTCTCATCATGTTCACACACAGCCCACTAGAGCTTTAAAATAAGGAATGTGTGTGTGTGTGTGTGTGTGTGTATATATATATATTTAGTGGCCCAGTTCACAAAATTCATGCACTCAGGGGAGGTTCCCCCAGCCTAGCCTGTGCCCTTTCACAATGTGAGAGCCCTGCAATTAACTGCCCCAAAGAGGCAGGCCCTGCCCACCTATCTTGGGCTCCTAGATGGATTGCCCCAAAGAGGTTGGCCCGAGCTTGGGGTCTCGCCTCCGTGACATGTGCAGGGCCACTGGAACCCCGTAGAAGCCACACTGAGCAGCCACTGGGACCTGCCCCTACGCCATGCATGCAGCATGAAGCCCCGCCCACTCTGATGATGAATTGTGATGGTGTGATGGGTGACGGCATGACAGCATGACAGTGTGAGTAAATATGTACTATATACACATATGTATACATTTACATATCTCACTTCCATATTCCCAGAGTCCAGCATAATGCTTGATATTTAGAAAGTGCAGAAAAAAGTTTGACTTAGTAGAAATTTTAAAGTTTTCTCAGCTTTTACCAATATCAGCTGCACGTTTTTAAGTTGACAAATTTTCTTAGATAAAATTAAATCTAATTTTAATCACATACAGAAAAACATATAAATGTTCTATCATATGCATGAGCAGAATATTTGTCTCAGTGAGATAAATTTCTACTGTATCTTAAGTTAGAGATATTTCAATTGAATATTTTCTTGGCTGTTTTAATGAACTTTGTTAAGAATATGTACACATAAGTATTCATAGAGGGAGCAATATGAATATTTATAAGAAATTGGAAAATTTCTGAATTGGAGGACATTATTGGAGCTCTAGTATTAATAATATGAACTACAATATTTCTCTTACCATTTGTTATCTTGTTAAGAGCTTTCTATAAACATTTTAAGAACCTTGAGACAAAATATACCTAAAGAAATCAAACTTTGTTTGTATTTGATTTTATTGAAATAAAATATTTGAAATGCTTTTTCCTGTGGATATCACAGTAAA
The DNA here is from genome assembly GCA_004026665.1 of Murina feae. NCBI lineage: Eukaryota > Metazoa > Chordata > Mammalia > Chiroptera > Vespertilionidae > Murina > Murina feae. The sequence continues at coordinate 52,188 of PVJC01005883.1, read as the reverse complement.
ACAAAATTAATGTATGTTAATAAACCAATTTTCCCCCAAATATACATATGTGAGAAGTTGGAAAATGAACCAAAGTTGGCATTGGTATTGGAACAAATAGTGAATTTTCAATGTGAATTGATGGCTGAAATCTTACAAGTATTAATTTCATTTGAATTCTTAGAGGATACATATGTAAACCTTTGTATTTGAAATGATAAACTTATTTTCTCAGCTTCAAAACTAATAAGTAAAAGCATAAACTGGAAATACGTTAAGAATTGCTTTTAAAAATCATTTAAATTCATAAAGTAGAATTCAGGTATTGACATTTGTACTATATCTAGAAAAACATAACTTTTATTTTGGGCTGAGTATGGGCTGATTTAAACTTTTTTCAACCAATGGCTCAAGAAATTGGTAGTTAAGAGATATCATCTTTTGATGTTTCTTCAATTGATTTTATGTATTGTTCTTTAATGACAATAATAAGGACAGTGCTAACTAACATGTGTGGCATACTTACTAGGTGTTAGGCACTTACCTAAGCACCTTTAGAAAGTAAAATTCTTATTTTTCACATTTTATAGATAAGGATATAGAGATTGAAATATTTGAACAGCTTGCCTAAGATGTCTAGGAAAATTGGTGCCTTGAGTTGGAATTAAGACCCTGCTTTGGAGTTGGCTTGAGTCCAAAGGTCTGTTCTCCTCAGTTCTGCCCCATGATGTGTCCAGATGGCATTTCTGAAATACACACAAAGACAAGAACCAAAAACACCTTGTTAAAGCACAGCAGAAACAGGAAGCATAGATTTCTGAGTAAAAGCTAGATGCAATGAATGACAATATATGCACTTATGGCAAATGCTTCCTCACTATTTATCTACCCATATTTTTCCATAGTTCTAACAAGATTGGCAATCTTATTTGTTAGGGAATAGACTGCAAGGAATCTAAAGACTCTTTGATACAAGAGCACAGTATGAGAAAGTGGGAAAGGGTGTCACCGAGTAAGCAGTGACATATTCCTAGTGAAATCAAGGAAAAAGCAGCATTGTTGGCCAATGTTATTTTAAAAATTGACATTTCATGCACCTAAATACTTACTACTTTTATTCATTTTTTGTTGCTGCATCAGTAAGTATTGAACATACAAAAAGAGAAAATCTTACTTCCTTAATTATAAAATAAATTAATTAGCAGCATAATTAGTAGAAATTAAATACCACCATACACAACAAAGAAAATCTTTACAATATTTGAAAGACTGAAAATCAGACCCTTAGTTTATTGAAAAAAATCAATATAAAACACAGAAAAATAGAATATGTTAAATTTTAAGTGAATATTTCAAACAAACTATCATGGGGACCAACTTGCTTTCAACCGAATTGCTTTTTCTTAAAATTATTAGTAAACTTTTGTATAACGAATGTATGGTCTACTACAGTATGCTGCTAGCTGTTCATTTATTTCTATACATTCTCATGCATATTAAGCATTAATTATATGTATTATTATTTCTATAAACTTTTTTTACCTTAATCATAATACCGTACATTTATCAGTTAATCAATTGACACTGTTTCCTTCCTTAAGCATGAATATAATAGTACCCACTTCATCAATGATGAGTTGAGTTTCTACATGTGAAACAGTGTAACCCATGGCACAAGTGATTTCTCAGGAAATGAGGTAGTAATTGATTAAGATAATTCCTTACAGAGTTATGGTTTTATTTATAATATTACTTTTTTTTTGCTATATATATTGGAGCTATTAAGTTTTTCCCTATCTTTCATTTCACCATAATCTAAAATTAATCTTTATATATATCTCTCTCTCCTTCTCCCTCTCCCTCTAATTTCATTTTGGAGTATAAAATATGTTTTATACCTTTATTAGTCTCATTTTGTGTCAATAATATAATATACTAGAGGCCCAGTGCATGAAATTCATGCACAAATAGGGTCCCTAGGCCTGGCTGGTGATCAGGGCCGATCTGTGGGGCAACTGGCAGGGCAATTGGGGGGCCCTCCTTAGCACCTGCCTTGGCTGGCCTGACACCGACCACTCGCCAGCCCTGCCCCTACCACCAGTCGCCTCCCTCTGCGGTTGCTGACCCTGATTGTCCCCTGAGAGGTAATCAAGGGCAGCAACTGCTGCTCACACCAACTGATGGCACCAGCCCCAATTGTTCTCTGTGCTGTCAGCGGGTATGAGTGGAGCTGGTCAGCACATGGGAGAGGTGGTGACAAGAGCAGTGCTGTCGGCAAACGGGACTGGGGGCTATAGCAGGAGGGGCTGAGCGGAAGCATAGAGGATGAGCTAAGATCCACCCCTGTGCCCACCACTGCCCCACAGTCTCTGGAGCAAAGAATTTTCAGTAACCACCAAAGGCTTGCCCTGATGACAGCAACCAGTGCCCTGCCTTGGTTTGGTGCCCCCACTCACCTGCTCCACAATCCCACTACTGCTGACATCTGCGATGTTCAGCGTGCGCCCCCCTGTGGTCAGCAGACATCATAGTGACGGGTTGTTTGATTGTTCCACTGTTCTGCCTTTTAGTCTATTTGCATATTAGGGTTTTATATAGATAGATATATGTATACACACATGTGTATATATAAAATATATGTGTTTAAAGTTATAACCTTGTATAAATTTTTATATGTATATATAAAATATATGTATTTAAAGTTAAATTCCTTTTTTTGCCTGCTGGTTGATCTGCATGAGGAGAACCAAGTGATCAGGAGGCAGCTGCAGATTTATGGGTAGTGGCAATCTTACTGTGTCCCTTGGTGAAAAATCTTCCTTTCTGGGAAGTAGAATGTCCAGAGCTACAAGGTGTAAAATAGTATGTCGTCTCTAAGTAGTTCCTTAGCTATATCTTTAAGAGTCTGTTTCAGTGCTTCATTGAGCTGCCATCTTCTTGACAATAGTATATGGTAAAAACAGGGGACCCATGATCAGATAGATGCTTATTGCCACATGTCCTTGGCCATAAAATTGGTTCCTTAGTCTATGATGGTATTATTTTGGATCCTATGTCAATAAATCTCATATTCTGTGAGTCCTTGGATAGTGATGTTGGCTGAAGTGTTGTAGGCAAGAAAAGCTAACCATATCCAGAATCTTTGTCAGCGTGGTCAGAAAGAATTGCTGCCTTTTCCTGAGTGGAAAAGATGTGATATAAACTATTTTTTTTTACAAGTGGATGGCTATTCTTTGTGATAACAAAAATTGTAAGATGGCCCCTCAATATGTTTTCTCCTAACCCCAATGACTGTGAATATGATGAGATATACCTGTGAGTATGTTACATTAAATGGGAAAAGGAATTTAGCAGCGATGGTTATTACATCTTAGCTACCTGTATGTAGTAAATTTACATGGATTTCAGTTACTTACATGCATCACTTGACGTTGAGTTAATCATAAGCAGAGTATCCTGGAAGGCTTAATTGACTCATCTGAGCCCTTTAAAAGAAGAGAGTTTTCCACAGATTGCAATATGCAAAGATAGAAAGACTTGAAGCAGGGGAAGAATTCAACATACTTTTATTGGCTTTGAAGTTCAGAGTCAGGTGGAGGGGCAATGTGCAAAGCCCTGTGAGCAGCCTCTAGCAGCCAGAAAGCCACCACTGACTCATAGACTGCCAATAAAAGGCTAGGCTCCTATAACCAAGTGGAACTGAATTCTCTTAACAATTTGCATTAATTTAGATGTGGGTATTCCCCAGAGACTGTGTGGCCATTACCTTCATTTTGGCCTTGTGAGATCCTCCCTGTATAGAAAATCCAGGTGAGTTTATCCACACTTTGGACCTATAGAACCGTGATCTAATAAATGCTGTCTTAAGCCACTGTTTGTGCCAATATCTTATGCAGCAAACAAATAAAAATGCTTCCTCCTCGAGGCATCACACCATATTGAGAGCTCAGTGTTTTTTCTGTCTCCTAATGGTGTAGACATTCTGAAGGGTCAGTACCACATCAGTCTTGGTAAGAGAGACCATATGCTGTTGACCCATGAAGGCTTCATGGGCTATTGGGCAATAACATGAATTGTCAAAATGAGAGACTAGATCATATCTAGTTTTGTTTTCTGTCTGTTTTTTGCTTCTTTAGCAGTTGTTTTATTTTAGTTATTGAATAAAAGTTAAAAGTAAAAATCTTTAGTCCAAGATGATACTAGTAAAAGGGTAGACAATTGCTAATTGGTAGGAATTGCTAATGACACACACACATACACACTCATACTTGTTTATGAAACATTTACATTTATTTCCTTCTAAACGATGGAACCAGTGAGTAAATGAGAGGGAGAAGGTCACTAAGGACATTATTTGTATTAAAATTAGTCAATCTATCCCTGTCTCCAGTCCTAGGACTTCCCTGCTGGCTGTCAGTGACCTCTACTAGAAAAAAAAAAAGTTCTTATATCTGAATAAGGAGGTTGGATTTTTCTTACAAGTGTGTATATCCCAGTTCACAGAAAACCCAATTCAGCACAATTCATGAAAGTCACAGGGAGATTGGTGCTTAGGTGCTGATTTATGGTATGCCTGGCAGAGCTTTTTTGCAAAAAATTTTCTGCAGGATTAGAGGTTTCATAGCTTTGAGTATTAGAGAGAGATCTGAGTACTTCCATGGCTGGTTTACATTACTTTGTGTTATGAACTGAATGCTTTTTGTCTCTCCCAAATTTATACATTGATGTCCTAAATCCCAATGTGTTGATATTTGAAAGTGAGGCCTTTGGGAATTAATTAGGTTTAGATGAGGTCATGTGGAGATGCCATTATGTTAGGATTATCATATGAGAAGAGAAAGAAACACAGAATGCTCTATCTTCAAGAGTGTCCTTTAGGAAACGGTCATCTGAGCATACAGAAGTCAGCTATCTACACGCTAGAAAGCAGACCCTTTCTCACCATGAACAGAATCTGTCCGCACCTTGATCTCAGGCTTCCCAGCTTCCAGAACTGTGAGAAATAAATGTCTGTTCTGTCTGTCATTTAGTCTCTGGAATCACATCATAGCAGCATGTGATTATTAACTTTGTATTTATTTGACTACACCATGGGATTCCCAGATAAACATTATTTCTGGATGCATTTGAATGGGTGGGTATAGTAAACTAGATTGCCTTCCCCATTGTGAATGGGTAACATCAATTTGGTTGTTTGAGGGCCTGAATAGAACAAAATCCTTCTTTTTCTTCCTGCTTGCCCATTTGAACTGGGACATCTTCCTCTGCCCTTGAACTAGTATTTGAATCCTTGGTTCCCTTGATTCTCAGGTCTTTAGACTCAGACTAGAATTAAATCACCAGCTTTTCTGGTTTTTGTCTTGTAGATGACAGATCATGGGTCTTCTCAAGCTCCATAATTTATGACCAGTTACTGATAATCACACACATTTATCTTATATTTATTGACACACACAGAGCAAACACATGCACATACAAATCCTATTGGTTTTATTTCTCTTGAGAACCCTAATACACAGTCTGAGCAAACTAAGATACTTTCTTCACAGGTAAAAGTTTTATTAAAAATACTTTCTCAAAAATGGTAGGCTCAAAATAAGTTTCAGGTTTCTTCATATAAATTCCCAGAAGTATAATCTCAAAGAAACCTGAAACACTAATTTGAAAGAGTATATGTACTCCTATGTTCATTGCAATGTTATTTGAACATTGGGATTCCCAGATAAACATTATTTCTGCTTGTGTCTGTAAAGTTATTTATGGATGAGATTAGCATTTGAATGGGTGGGTATAGTAAACTAGTTTGCCTTCTCCATTGTGAATGGGCATTATCAATTTGGTTGTTTGAGGGCCTGAACAGAGCAAAATTCAGTGCACTCTAGGGGGTCCATCAGCCCAGCCTGTGCCCTCGCACAGTTTGGGACACCTCAGGGGACATCCATCTGCTGGCTTAGGCCCACTCCCTGGGGGATCAGGCCTAAGCTGGCAGTCAGACATCCCTTTGGCAGTCCAGGAGCCCTCGGGGATGTCCACTTGCCAGCAGGGAGTAGGCCTAAGCTGCAGTTTGACATCCTTAGTGCTGCTGAGGAGGCAGGAGAGGCTCCCACCACCACCGCTGTACTGGCAGCCGCCAGCCTGGCTTGTGGCTGAGCAGAGCTCCCTCTGTGTGAGCACACTGACCACCAGGGGGAAACTTCTGCATTGAGCGTCTGCTCCCTGGTGGTCAGTGTGTGTCATAGTGTCCAGTCATTCCCAGTGGTCCTGCTGTCAGGGTCAATTTGCATATTACCTTTTTATTATATAGGATAGCCAAGATTTGAAAGCAGTCCAAATGCCCATCAGCAGATGAATGGATAAAAATGTTGTGATACATTTACACAGTGGAATACTACTTTGTCATAAGAAAGAAGAAGAATTTTACCCTTTTCAACAGCATGGATGGACCTGGAGACAATCATGCTGAGTGAAATAAGCCAGTTAGAGAAAGGCAAGTAACATATGATCTCACTCATGTGGAAATTAATGAGCAAACTGAACTACTGAGCAAAATAGAGACAGACTCATAGATAAAGAGTCCAACAGCTCTAGTAAGAGGTGGAGCATATTGGGGGAGGGGTGTGGATATATTGAGCAAAAAAGAAAAAAAAAAAGAGAGAACTCATGGAAATGTACAAAAGTGAGTTGATGGGGAGGGCTATGGAGGGCATAGAAGGAATAAATGAAGATGGAAAAATAAAATTAAATTACATTAAATTAACTTAATACAATTATTTTTTATGAAAAAATATTTTAAATAAATTTATGAAATTTATTTAATGACAAGATTTTTACAATTTAACAATATAAAGGTAGCGATACTAACAACACAAATTCACTTTGGGGCCAGGTAAAACATCATTTTTTATAAATTCTTATATAAATCACACAAACGACTACAGCAGATGCTCCCTGATGAACATTAATGTGTGATAAACTAACCCTCACACTTTATGTCTACTTCTGCAGTTCTGTCATCATTCCTCTTAGCTGGGACCTGCTCCTTCCAAATCTTGACAAAAGTCAATCCATGCATCATTGCCCAGGGATCCAGCTAAATCCTTACTTCAGACTGCTTCTGTCAGTCCACAAAATGACCAGATCCACTGCCCAAATTCTGACCACTGGTCCACTGTCCCACACTTCCCTGTCTTTCAGAGGTGATCTTGAATGGGTCTCTAGTGTCCTAGTATTCTCTGGTTTTCGCCAACTTATTGAGTCGCTTTATATGTGAATCAAGCCTTTGACTTTTCCTCTGATGATATTCATAGGGACCAACCTCCCATGAAGCCATCCCTATGAGCTGAGGGACAGGCAGCGGTGCAATAGTGAAAAGTGATATTGGAGTTGAGACCACATATTTACGTTGTTTACTTCTGCACTCTGGTCTTCCTAAAGGCCAACTTTGAATATAACATTTCCTGTGATAAAATCTTCTGAGGCTATTCAATTCTTTGATTTAAGGGCTCTGCCAAAACTAAGCTTATGATGAGAAGTTCTGTAGCTCAGCCACTTAGTGTCTTTTGCTTGGTATCAAATGAGATCCTCTATCCAAAGCGCCCAATTGTCTGGGTATTCCTATTTCCACACCATAGATAGAGTTGGTCCTTTTGGGCCTTGGATCTCTGGGAAGAACTATATATAGAAAGGTAAAAAGGCTTAATTTGAAGGGAAACAATAAAAAGTGTAATTTTTGCATTATACAAGTTGGATAAGCTATTGATATGATAAAACAAGAGTTTTAGAATATAAACATACTAATTTTCTATTGTATAACATTAGTTTCCTATTGCTGCTGTAACAAACTATCACCAACTTAGTTGCTTGAACAATATAATTTTATCTTACGTTTTTTGTAGACTATAAATCTAACAGAGGTTTTAGTAGGCTAAGTCAATGTGCTGGCAGAGGCGCATTTCTTCTGGAGTCTCTAGGGCGGAATCTGTTTCCTTGCCTTTTCCAGCTTCTAGATTCCTCTTCTTTCCTTGGCTCATAGTCCTCTCCTTCATCTTCAAAGCAAACAGGAGAGGTGGAGTCTGTCTCAGACTGCAGTTTCTCACACTGAACCTTCTGACATTCTATTTTATTTTTAAAGACCCTCTGATTACATTGGATCCACCTAGAAAATCTAGGCTGTCTCACTAATTTAAGGTCTGGTCCACTAATTAGCAAACTGAATTCCTTCTTCAACCTCAATCACCCTTTGCCACCTAAGGTAATGTATTCACAGATTGCAAAGATTAGGACATACTAGTAGACTTCTTTGGTGGGGAGGAGTGTCCTTATTCTGCTTACTACAGACACACACATGATCATGTACAAAATAGGAAATATTTACTCCACAATTACTTTCCTTGCTAGACTACTTTCACAGCACAATAAAACTCCATCTGTGAAATTGTTTCAGCTCACACGTTTTTACCAATATGTAACTTGCCTTTTAAATAAATGCCTTTATGCTATAAATTTATATACATTTTAAGATATTTATTACATGCATATACATGTAGTATATATATATACATTATATATATATATTAGAGGCCCAGTGCACAAAAATTTGTGCACTTGGCGGGCAGGTCCCTCAGCCCGGCCTGTGCCCTCTCGCAGTCTGGGACCCCTCGGGAGATGTCCACCTGCTATGTGCCTGGCCAGCCTGGGTGAGGGGCTGATGGCTGTTTTCAGGCTAGCCAAGCCCCCCAGTGGGGACCCTCACCCCATGGGTGTGTGGCCAGCCTGGATGAGGTGCTAAGGGCTGTTTTCAGGCTGCCCACAGTCCCTTCAGGGTTCGAGTCCCTACTGGGGTGCCTGGCCAACCTGGGTGAGGGGCTGAGGGCCATTTTCAGGCTGGCCACAGCCCCTTCTGGGTTCAGGTCCCTACTGGGGTGCCTGGCCAACCTGGGTGAGGGGCTGAGGGCTGTTTGCAGGCTATCCACAGCTCCCATTGACCCAAAGTCCCAGCAAGGCTGGTTGGAAGCAGGTTTCTGGAGTTTATTTATCTTCTATAATTGAAACTTTGTTGCCTTGAGCAGAGGCCACAGCCAGCCCAGGCAGGCAGTTTCCTCCATCGCTAGCCTCCTTTTTGCTCTAGCTCCATGGCTGATGGCTGCCATCTTGACTGGGTTAATTTGCATCCTGCTGCTCTGATTGACTGGTGGGCCTGGCTTGGCTGGTGGGCATGGCTTAAGTGTAACAGAGTGAGGGTTAATTTGCATATTACTCTCTCTCTCTCTCTCTCTCTCTCTCTCTATATATATATATATATATATATATATATATATATATATATATTCTGATATACTTGAAAATAATTTTATCATGATCTACATAGTGTTTTATAACCCTGTTTTATTATTTCAAATTGGTAAAAATATCTATTTCTACAGCCTGAATTCAGCACTTAATTTATTTAGACTATAGAAATTGTTGTTCAGAAACGCTAGACATAAACTGTTAGATGAAAAATAAAGGGAATATGTTTTTAATGAAAATCAAATTTTTCTTAACAGACATGACTCATGATACATACACAGTGTGCACTATTCTGTCAACTGAACTTTTATAATACTTCAAAATACAAACTGAGCTTGATATGCTAAATGGATGTTATCACCAGATGATATTTATAATATGACCTTTTATTACAGAGATTGCTTCAAAACTTGGTAATTTGAAACACATCAGAGAAAAACTGAACAAATCTTTGGTTGTTATCAAATGAGAAATAAATTTGTTTTTCAGGAATTTATTTCAGCAAACTGAAATAGCATCATTTGTTATTGGGCATAATCATTAAGAAGTATATTCACAGCAAGCTAAATTAAATGATAGCTGGGTTACAGTGAACTAGTGTTATTTTGTTCCCTTTTCTTCTCTCAGTTCAAATTATGATAATCCTGAAATGCAGTTTATCCTTGATAGATGAAAGGAGACAGGAAGAGAGGGGATGGGCTAATAATGGTAAAGTCAGTATTGAATCAGAAATATACTGAGATTCTGAGAGAAATCAAGATATGTGCTTCAATCATTAGAGTTTGTCACTACTGAGATTTGTTGGTTGATGAGCTGTCAGTGAACCAAGAGAAAGGTTTTATAAGAAGCAACTAAATTTTCAGAAAAAAGCAGTTTAATACCCAAAGGACTCTATATAAATAGAATTTATAAAGTGAAAGTGGCAATAAAGTTTGTAGATTAGAGGAGATAGAGTTTAACTTAATTCAAAAAAAGACAGTCACTATATTTCTTCCTTAGTATACCAAGTTTCTTATAGTGACATTTAAGTATGATAATGATTCTCAGCTTTTTCTCTAAATAAGGAGGAATGTATATGCAAAACACAATAAACTATAACGTAATTTATATTACATGTTATAGTTTTTTTGCCCTCACAACAGTCCGTTTTAACATCATTAGTATGAATATGTTCTATGGTCAATTTAAATCAAATGTCTGTTATCCAGGGCTCAGGAATAATTGAAATTCACTGACTTACCATGAATTTAACTCTATTAAAAGTTCTAAATAACATATCAGTGACACTTTTACTATAGAGGCTATACATGGCTTTGGTTAGATGCCAAATATTCTTTTCACATAGGAGACATATTTGATTTCCTCCTGTATTTTATATTCAGTTACCAGTTTCAGTGTTTTCTTCTTTGATAGGTCAAAAATGAATTTTTAGCCGAGGTGTGCATGATTTTGAGCATTATCTTTGGCAGAGTATATGAAGAATGTTGCAATGTAAAAAAAGCTTTTGGAATAGATAGACTTTAGCCAAATGAGTTTGAAATATCTCTTTGGTTACTCTTCTAATGCTGCTCATACTATACATAATAATTAAAGTCCTTAAAATTATAAAGATGATCTTAATCACATTGCTGATACAAATGTTAAAAGTCATGACTTTACACAGGGATAGATAACTTTGGTAAAGTTGCTTAATAAAACTGAATGAATCAGTTTATTTATTTATCAAATTGGCTACAATGATAAATTTCTCAAAGGATTGTTTTATATTTAAAAGAAATAACCCGAATATTGTAATTAACAGTATGCGTGACATTTAGTAGGTGCTCAGTAACTATTCTGCTTCTCTTTTCACATTCAGTTGGAAACAATTTGTTGAGTAACTGATATATACACTGAGTGGCCAGATTATTATGACCACCTGACATTTGTAGGCAAATTAGCTATAATGTCGCACTGAAGTTGCTAGAGGGACAGACCATTATAAATAAGGAAGCAGGTTGTTTACCGCGACAGTAGAAGTGATTTAACAGCTTTTGAACATGGGATGATTGTTGGTGCTCAGAGCCATGGAGCGAGTATCAGCAAAACAGCTGACGGCCTATTTGAACACCTTTGATGTCTGCAGTTTCCAAGATAAAACGTCTCCAATTAGCACAGGAACACAAGGATTGGTCAGTCGAGCATTGGAAAAAAAGTCATGTGTCTGATGAATCATGCTTTCAGTCACATCATACAGATGGCAGAGTGAGAATTTGGCGGAAACAGCATGAAAGCATGCACCCCACATGCATGAGTGCAACCCTTCAAGCTGGTGGGGGCAGTGTAATGGTTTGGGGCATGTTTTCCTGGCATGATTGGGGCCCTTTAATTTGTGTGGAACAATGTCTGAATAGCACAGCATACCTAAGTGTCATTGCTGATCAAGTTCATCCTATCATGTTGATGGCGTATCCAACGAGACAATGGAGATGGCTTCTTCCAACAAGACAACGCGCCATGCCACGGTGCTCATATTGTGCAGGAGTGGTTTCAGGAACATGAGGGAGGCTTTACCTTGCTTAGGTGGCCCCCACAATCACCAGATCTCAATCCAATTGAGCATTTGTGGGATGAAGTTAAAAGAGCCATCAGGCAGCTGGTTCCACAACCATCAAATCTCACAGAACTGGACAGTGCTATTCATCAGGCATGGTGTCAGATTCCTCGCATCACCTTTCAACATCTTGTGGAGTCAATGCCAAGAAGA